>JAHZNJ010002064.1:0-12132 GCA_027744475.1 Lepidocyrtus cf. sotoi NNG-2020
ATACTCTAACAATTCTGATAGAAAAAGCTAATCAAAATTTATTATTAGAAAAAGAAAACTACTATTCCTAGTGAGAATGGATAATCACATTATGCCACCTTAAATCTTAAAATATATCATTATCTAAATTATTTAGCAAAGAATTATATTTTCTTCACATCACAATTTTGACTAAATCCTTTTAATTATTACATTTAATTGAAAGGCATTATAATCTCTGAATGATTCAAGTAAAATTATTATCATAACATGCACTTCCCTTTCCTTTAAGTGGTAATATTTGACACACAAAGAATGTAGTTTTGCTATGGTTCTTTTAAGAATAAACCTGACAACTTTTCCCGCGCTATTGCTTTTGTTTTCGATTAAGCAATTAAATTAATTATTCAAACATCGGAAATTGCTGTTTCCATTGCTACAATCAAATCTTTAAAAAATCAAGAATGAATAATGGCCAAACGATTACTGAGAGTTTTTCAATGCATTGTTGTACTACATTTCCTTAAAATTGTTTAAAAATAGTACTTACATTAGCTACAGTACAATATAAACAACTCGATTTTGACTTTGAGCAACGACCACTCATCTGTTCCTGCTTTTACCCCAAATTGTCGGAAGTTTTGAAATAAATAAATTTATCATAGTCTGTTCTGATTAAAAATTACATCCAAATATTTTCTACTCGGAGGTTTGAAGAGGACCGCTTGACCTTGCATGCATATCGAATAGGCTTCTTGTGTGTTTGATTAAAATTCCAATTAAGCCTTTTAAATGTTGTAAAATTAAGGTAATTTTAAAAAAAATAATTTATTTAAGGAAGCGTACGTAAACGCTTATTCATAGCTTTCTTTACCCCGACAAGCTATGAGCTTCATCAACAACCAGCCTATTTACTCGAACCTGACAAACAGCTAACAATAAGTGGAAAACCTTATTTTTAACTGAACGTAAAAGTAAAATAGAGAATTTTTGTTCTAATCGTAAGTCTATCTAAGTTTATTTAACCGCATCATAAAGTACACCTCGGTGAATATTTATTTAAACTTGAAAATGGAAATAAATGAATAATTATCATTAGTAAGATCTTTTTAAAAAATCTCAGAAATCACAAATTTTCCCTGCCCATGTGTCAAAAACGCGTAATTAAAACCTTAATCATATTACGTAAAATATCAAAGCTACAAAATACTGACTCTGTAAAACATAACGGCAAAATTATGATATTGATTCCACAAAACATATTTAGGAATTAATCGTAAGTCGTAATATTAATTAATAAACGTTCTACTACACGGTTGATCGTTCATAATAATTGATAACGTAGAATTTTCTAGTTTAATTGCCGTTTTTTTATCAAACCTACTACTGATGAAAACCTCATAGCAATGCTTTCTGGTGTTTAGTACATATACTATGATTACAATAAAATTTACCAAGTTTAAGTTTCGACTTAAGCAATAATTAATATTAAATTTATGTCAAAGATTTTGGTAGACCTGCTGCCTTTGAAGTGACGAGGACGAAAAGATGATGATATTGCTTACATTCTCTTTTATTACGTTGTAAGAATTTTCTTTCCCTTCCGGTAATAATATGGAAAACTGCGCTTCAGCAAAACCAAAAAAATAAATTGCATCAAAATAAAATAAGAATTTCACTCATATAAATTAAATTACAATTGCAAGTAGGCCGAAAAATTAATCGCTACTACTGAAATAATGTTCTTACCCATTTTAATTTTAAAACCAATCTTCTTGATGATAGTTTGTTGATTTCTTATTTGATCATTAAATCAAAATGATCTGATGTTGAATTTTGGAAACGGCCACATGATAAGGCAAATTAAATTGAGCCATCCTCCTCCTAAGGAAAGAACAGATAATTATTTGATTGCAAATTGACGTATTTTTACCATCTGTGCGTAACATTTCCGGTTTTTAGAATAAACTGAAAACTTACTGAAAAGAACTTACAGTAAATAAGTAATAAAACAATATAAGTGTGTCAAAAATACAGCGTTCAGGAAAACAAAAATACTAGAGGTATTTTAAACTAATTTTAGAGCGGTTTTTACAAATTTCATGTTATTTGGTAAATTTAATTAAAACTGCAGTTTTATTCTTCAGCATTTAAATCTTTAATTTATCCCCACAACTTCTTCAAAGAAATTTAAAAAGTAAAAACTCTCTTAAACAAACATTTATTCTGTTTAAATATTTTTTTTAGCTTTTAGCTTCTTACTGACCGCACTCCATTCATTCTTACATGAATCCTTATCCTTCTCTTTTTCTATTCACTTCATTTCCATTGGTAGCGATGGGCATGAATCACTTTAAACTTACTTACAGTAAATAAGTACAAAGCACAAAAAAATATAGTATTGAGTACAAAAATATGCTGATGTGGCATAATTTGATAGGCATTAACCGTACATTGTTTTTACATTCTACGAAACTTCCCTTTCCCTATTCAGCTCAAACATAATAATATAAATTCGTCATGCCAATTCCCAACCCGACACCTCGAAGCTCTGCTGCAACCCTTCCTCCTCACTATTCTTTGCATTCAACGTTCTTCTAGAATTGGACTGATGATGGAAACTTTGTAATAAGAGCATGGACCGTGACAGAGGCCTGGTAAGACAATGCCATGGTAACATTCCAATCCTAAAAGCAGTGTGAATGCATTTTGAAATCTTCCCTCCTTTCCATGATTCATGCTTTTGGCCGGTGATTCAATCGAATATTACTAACAATGATGAAATGTTATGCAGCAATGAGAAAAGAGGAGGAAGGGTTGCTGCAAATTCTAGGCGTTGGGTTGGATTAACAACCAAATGACATGAGAGCTTAATAGGGAAAATAATGATGGGAGGTGGTTGCATTATGTTAAAAACCTAACAAAATTATGTCACGTCAATAAATAATATTTTTGATACCGTTCTTATATGTTTGCTGATTTTTTGCCCCAGTAAGGAGAACCAATAAACTGTCGTATTCTTCAATTAAATTTAATATAGGTTATATTATAATTTGCTTTCCTTACCTCATAAAAAGTGTCTGATAAGGACACAAAAAGAAAGGATTGGAGAATGCAGTACTTTTTCTCTGCTACGGTTGAGCTTGATGATTTCATCGAACACGGAAGCCCGTTTTCTAAAATTGAATTTTAAAGACCCTTCGTTACTTACAAAAAAGGAAAATTATAATTTTATTTGCTCATGAAAAAGATAAATGCTTTTAGTAACTTTACCTTAATTAAAAAGGCTTTTCATTGATCATCTTCAGTATTTGGGTATTTACAATAAATCACGATCCATATTTATTCCATAGTTCTACCATACTTCTCTACCAGAGAAAGAAAATCCCACCTCCAATGGCTATGATATCCTAAATAAAGAGATCGATAAATGTTTTTTTAATTATTCACTTAAAAACGTTATAATCCCGCTTTTTGCCTTTGCCTAACTTTTTAACTGTCTATAAAACTTTAGAACTTTGTTAAACAAAAACCAATTAATCTGTACTGCAAATAAAACACCTTATAGATTATTACCTAAATTATTAACTTTATTTTCACAAAATTTTACGTTAATAAAAATATTTAGTGAGTGTAAAAAGTTCTGCAAATCTTTTAATTTTCGTATGACGTTTTTTATAAATATTTTACGTAAAAGTGACCAGCAGCTTTTTAAATTTTTAATTCTATTACTGATTTATTACGATATTTCTCAACGATTAAAAAATTAAAAATGAATAATGCAAGATCAAAATAGTCAACTCAAAAGTAAATTTTGCTTTTGCTCTTGCAACCAACTTCTGTTTCTGGTGGAGCAATGCAAATGCCCTATACTTCCTTGCCTAACTGCTGCTGCTGTTATTATATTATACCGTTGCGTTGATAAAAGGACGACGTGCACTAATATAACACGTCAGCATTTTTGCAAATGTGGTAAAAACCCACCAAAATTCAAATTGCCTGCATTCTACGCACCTCATATATGACCATGTCGAATTTATAGGTAGTGCTTTCTCGCTGATGATGACATGAATAGAATGAGAATGGCAACACTTTTACTTTTAGCACATCGTATTACATGCTGTTGTTGCCGCTTATCCTCATGAAATTCGCATTACTTTTTCCTAGTTTTACCCTTTAAGAAATTGCCGATGCCAATTTTAGGTGGAAAATTAGGCTTTTTTTCCAAGTTGGGCTTACATCCTGTTTATGAATGGAAGTTGCTCTTGGCATTGGCATCTTAAATAAGGTTCAACACCTAAGCCCTTAATTGTTTTGCCTCAAACTCAAAATTTTATATAACAATATCACTGTAAATACATTTACCTTACGTTAAATGCTGAGAGCACTGGCGTTCATAGGTAAAGCCGTCCACCGACTTGCTGTACAAGTTTTCAGTCTCACATTTTAATTTTATTCCTGGACAATCAACAGCGAAGCACTAAATTTGCTGATTTAAAATCAATTAACCGTGATGAACAGCTTAACAAAAGTATCGTTTTAAAAAGATATGTCACAAAAGTTTTTTTCACATTTTTATTTTTGGATAACTTTATTAAAAATATGACAACTAAAATAAAGCCACGCTGCGCTGCATTTTTTTGCTTCTTCTGCAGTTTTTACTTTAGCAGCTATCAAACCTTCTGCTGCTTCGTGCGCACAAAAACGAACTGTTGAGTTTTGAGTTGTGGCATCATAATGGAAAATGGCATTATCAGCCATGCCTCGTCTCGCCTATCCAATGCATTGGAAGGAGTTGATGGTGGTTGTGGTGATGATGATGATGACTGATATGCGATGGTGAAGAAAGACGACCAAGAATGAAGGAAAGAGCAAGGAAGAGAGAAACACGAACTAGAGCTCCAGTGCAGTGTTGCCTACCTTCCAATTTCTATAATTGCGTCAACTTATAAAATAATACTTGGTTTGTGTTTGTTTGCTCTAAGCAATTTCGTTATCATCACCATCATCAAAAACGCTTTCTGATAGTGAAAAGTAGTACTGGGCTTGCTTACATCATCAGTAGAATAGATGATGATGGAAATTATGTTTGAATTTACATGGTAAATGCATCCTTCGATGAAATTTATGCTATTTTGCAATATTGTTCCTGTTCCTTTTCCTTGCAGCGAAAAAAAAGAACATGACAAGGAGCTCAAAAAATTTGTACCGACAGCATAATGACAATGTCCGTCTTGTTTTTCGTTTTACATATATGGGTGTGGATTGGGACTTATATTAACCCATCCATATCTACGAGAAATCATCTTCATTACTTGTAACCAGAAGCAACTTTGGTGTTTTGTTTTACTTTGTTCTTACAAGCTATTTCCTTTTCTTTAGCAAAAACAACCCAACCAAGCCTCCATCAATAAACTTTGGAGAAGCTCATCATGCACGAGCAGAAAACCGAAGGGATCACATTGACTCAATATTATGGTCTCTAGAAAAAAGTTTATAATATGGTTTAATGAATGGCTTCATTGTTTCTCTCTGTTTGTGTGGAAGGAGCCCTTAGCCTTTTCTTACTCTTTCTCATATTAACACTCTGCGACTTTATATTATTCAGCTTACAACATTTTGTTCTTCCACTGCACCCACGAAATGATTTTCCTTCATAACTTTTCTCCCTGATAATATTATTTAACCTCAGTTGCATCTTACATTAGACTTGTGCAATAGAAGAGATCTGCTCATCATCTTTATTACCACAATCTCTTTCTAAAATGTCAATAGTTTACTATTTTACACTAAAAACTTTTTTATTTCTTAAAAAGCAACGCAATAAGAATTTACGACCATTTTCACGATTATAGTTAAAAATTAAAGTACAGAATATTATCAATATCATTATGTAGCTCCCGGATATCGGATGCTTGTTAAATATTTGCAGTTTCCAACTTAAAATGACCTACAGCAACACATAATGTCATTTTCTTCTTATTCTGTAAACAAAGACAGTTATTGTTTACTGGTTTCTTCTGGTCTTGTACTTCAAAAAAAGGTTATTAAATTAATTTGATTGATTAATGCTCATTAGATTTTCAATAATAGGGTTAAAATTGCGTAATACATTCCTAAACAATTCACTTATCTTATAATTCAAGATGAATAATTTTGTCGGTAAGTAATGATTTGCTTCTGGTATTTAGTTACACAAGAGGGAGCGAAAGATGAGATATTTTTAAACAAAACCCAAATCCGTAAAAACTTCATTTTCCTTACCAACCCTCTCGCCTGTGGAAAGAGACATTCATAAAGATCACCAAAGCAAAGTAAATGTAATCGCAGCACAAACTTTTTTGTACTTGTCTGGTAATGCAATGATTAATATGTGTTTAGTTCAAATCCCGTGAGTAAACGATTTTAAATACCCAATCCCATTTCTGGCTCTTGATCAGTCAAAATTAGTAAAAATAAATTATGAATGCCGATAATGACACTTCAAGTCTTTTCAAGTATTGCCCTTCCGCCGTAACGTAAGCGCAATAACGAGCGAGCACACAAAGCAACTTCATTACATATTATATAATCTGTCAATAGTCATTGCTAGTAGAAGATGTCTTGTAAATCATAAATAAATGGTTCACTCATCGTTTACATAATTTGTTCCTTTTCTCGTAAACCTGTACTATTTTCTTTCAGCATTTTTTACATTGTACTTGTTTCAAATAAGTTTATGGAATAATGAGAGAAGGGTGGGCGGTTGTATTTTTCGTTATTTTCTTCTTTTTATTTGCTGTTGCTGTTACTAGTTACTACGATGGAGTCAGTAGAAGAAAAACAAGAAAAGAAAGAAGAAGGTTGCGAAGAAAAAAACATTTTCGTTTCTTTTACGTTTGCTCACTGAGACTGAGCTGTGACAGTTTTTTAATGTTGTTGAGGCAGGGCAGTTACCCCGTATGGAAGAATAGGGTTAGGTGAAAAACATAATGAGGTTTTGTTTTGTCTTGACTTGGCAACAGGATGATCTCATCGTAGCTGTGTTATTGTGCACCATGGTGTGTTAGTAGTACAAATGCTACCAATATTTCTACTGAAATCCTCTTATTTTATCAGCTCTAGATTTGATGATAAAAAAACGTTTTTGTTTGCAATTGTGTTTCATAGAAATATACATTAACGCGTTATAAATGTAAAACAAAAGACCTACTTGGCTAACTTGGCTTTTCATGTCATCGCAGCAAATCAATTACTTACGCAATATAATATCAAGAATTTAAATGTATTTATGCGTGCGTCAGTCTGTTGCATAAACAAAAAATAAGAACATTCTACATTCATTTTAGAAATAAAAATAATTTCAAAACTGTTTGGAAGTTCTCTATTCCTCTTGAGCAACAACAGGAGAAAAAATATCAGTCTTCAGCAAAGTTTTCTTCAGCATTGTAACAGCAAGAAGCAAGTTGGTTTGCTTACTTTCTTTTAATAGCATTTACTGTATTAATAAATATTTGTCTCACCTATTTTATAGCAAAATGGAGAGAATGGTTGAAAATCCGTTGCAAAATAATTTGGTAATCAAATAATAATTTTAATATTACTGTTTATGTGATAATCTAGTTCATTTTGAAAGCTTATGATTTCCGTTATGAATTAATTTTTTGTTTGGTTTTCAGATTATGCGAAACATATTTACAAAATTATCTCTACAACACCAAAAAGAGTTCCGCTTTGTTTCTACTGAATGGTTGGACTATACTTTGGCAAGCTGGAAGAAAGAATCTCTTGTCATTTTGGATTTCAAAAAAGACAAAAACTGTATTCAACGCTTTGTTGAAACGTGTGACTCACATAACCCCAAAGGTTTCTTAAAAATCCAAGAACATCCCTTTCGGCGATTCAGAGTTGAAGGAGCAAATATTTTAGCCAAACATTTTCTTAAAAAAGGAACGAACGAAGAAGATGGCTGTTCAACTGCTGAAAATTTTACTACAGCAAAGCCTACAGAAAACGAAAATGATTCTGCCTGGACTGAGTTTTGGTATTTGTGGTCCACTTCAATTACATTTTTGCGTTTGTGTTGTTGCTCCTTTGGAGGGAAAGATCATCTTCAAATAATAAAATCCATTTTGGAGAAATCCTGCCCCAACCTTAAAGAACTTGAAATTATAAACCCAACATTTCCGGAAGCAGGAGATTATTTAAGTGTTTGGGATGCGGTTGAAGAGGAAGTTAACGCAAACCCGTTAGAAATAAATTCTTCTTTAACGAAATGTGTTGTTGCTGCTGCTGCAAAGTTGGAGTCATTTACTCTAGGACGCATGCAAAAGGAAATTAATGCCCCTTCCATGCTCACAATTAAAGAAGCTCAAACACTTCTCAAATTGATGCCAAATGTTAAGGTAAACGCATTTTTAAAAAATTGAAATCAATCCAATTTAAGAAATAACTTATAAAAAATTTTGGACTTTCAATTTTTCAGAAACTTAACTTGGGATCAACGTCATTCTCAATTGTGCATGCCTTATCGAAATCATTAACAAAGGAAAATAATTCTTTAATTAATTTAATTAAATTGGATCACATCACATTAGAATTTTATTCTTACATGCTCGTCAGAAAACATCCAAGCGACTTGGCGGTATTCAAATCTTTACTGGAATACTTCAGAACTTCACAACATCCTTTGAAATTTCTTGAGGTCCGGGGCGAAATGATTGTAATTAGAGATCCTTCATTTCACTTCCAAGAGTTCCTCCAAACATCGAAAGACAGTCTCGAGACTTTAATTTTTACCGGCATGAAAATTGAAAGTGATTTGGTAGAGGAATCGTTGAGTTATTTTACGTTTAACGACTTCAATAACGTTTCTCTGCCGAAGTTAACGAAGCTTGACTTGTCCTTTGAGGAGAACTGTTTTAAGGGAGAATGTCTATTCAAATTTGATTTTAATTCTCTGGGAAACATGCCCAATTTGAAAGTATTCCGGTGCAGATCGCAAATAAAAGGAGATAGGAACTCTCAAAAGATGAGATTGAATCAGGCGGTCACGCAAATTCAGTTGGAAAGGGGAAGAGAAATTTTTTTACCTGATTTGCAAGAATTTCATTTCAGCTTGTACCCTAAACTGGATACAGACTTTCTAATGATGCTGGGAAAATGGGCGAAGAATTTGAAAAAGCTGGAAATGGTGTTTACCGAGGAAGTATTCTGCTTGGTGTTTTATTTGTGGTCAAACTTGGAATGTGTGACTCTCCTCAAGGGAAGCTCTGTGGAAGAAGAAACAATCTCTCAGGTGAGGGAATCCAGGAGAAAGTACGCCACGATTATAAATGTTGATACATTGGAGATAGAAAATACAATAAATGCTCCTTCAGCTCCAGCTCTTCCTGATTTAATGGTCAGCATGCTCGGCGTGATTTTTTCAAGGTTAATATCGTCTGATGAAGATATTGTTGATGAATAAATTATAAGATACAAAATATTGAAAGCTTAGCAAGAAGAAATGCTTGTCTATAAATAAAAGTGTGGATATTTGCAAAGATGTTTAACCATAAAAGTAATGACTTTACTGTACTAGGATGTTTAATATAACTAAAATTCTTACATAGCTGTATGAAGAAATTAAATGTAAATTGTTCTTTGGAAATTAACTGCAAGTAAAAGATCTGTTAGTAATAACAATCATTAATTAAACTTATTTAAAACGTTTTTGACGGTTTCATTTTTATTTTTAATACATACATTATTCAAATACGCATTCAAAAAAGCATTCTATTTTACAACCAAGATATTGCTGTGTCGGATTTCCTACTATTTTTTGTCTGAGCTGCTCCATCCATTCTTTCTCTAGAAAAGAGGAAAAACATGACAATATTTATTTTGAAAAATATAGCTGAAATAAAAAAAGAAGCGTCCAAAGAACTCTTATTAATAATAATCGTTCATTTCTACTATAAACATAAACTAATTAAGCAAGTTGTTGTTCTGTGCAAGCTATTAGATGTGTAGGAATAAAAAACGTTAGTATATGAATTACTCTTATCGTAGGTAGACCATGCCGACATTCCTTTTTTGTTTTAGATCGGCATCAACCCTGCATCATGTGTCTAATTGTACGGCTTCATCAACGGTTTTGAAAAATTTTATCTGTATGGGAAAACGATTTTTTGCTTTTAAATGTTCCGTTGAAATATATAACGCGGACTTATTTATTTTTCTAGAAAACTCCTCTATCCAAATCCAGTTTAAAAACAAATTCCTCTTTTTCGGCTTGCTTACTACGTTTTAATGAGGATGATATCATGATATCATGAGTCTGTTGTATTGCGTTTCACATCATCAATCACCCACACTCACGCATAATATTGAAAGTACCGATGACATTTACCTACGCTATGGACAACTACGAAGCAAAAGATCTCAGTTTCTATTTACAGCAACATTGACACTGATGAATGATGTTATTGCTTTTGCTCGCTAGTCTGTGGCCATGGCAGTATCAATTGTGTCTTGTTGTTAAGGGATGCCAGTCAGACACTAAAATTTTAAAAAGAGAAGGAATTAGAAAATTGGGTTTCCAAATTAGTAAACTAATAGAGACAAGTAGCACAAAAGCGCTGCTTCTAACCAATTAAGCTCGGTAGAAGCGTAGAAACGCAATACCAAAACATTTTTAGCATTTTTGTTTATGCATGCAATATTAAAAAATAACCTCAATTACAATAATGGAGACGAAATATTTGATAATGTATTTTATGTGTTCAGTTGACAATAAATCATTTATGTTAATAATATAACACATTCCTCCACACAATGTAATGTGTCAATCTTCCAGAAGAGTAAAGAAAATAAATAATGAATGCGATAATAATATCTGAAATCTTACTCCTCTGACTATGAGAAAGTTCATTAACGAGTAAACAGCTTGTAAGATCTCTCAATAGACATATTGCCAGAAGATTGCATTACTTTAGTGAGTGAATAGATAAAAGCCCGAGCTAATTGTAAGTCTGAAATCGAAATCAGGCATGCCTTACGCATTTGTTCTCTTTCTCAGTCAGTCGAAAATCTGTACCCTTTTAAGCAGCTTTACATTTTACAGTCTGCTTATTTCAAACATTTTTTTTTCACATAAGTAAGACGAGAATGACAAGGGTGCTTTTTTTACAGCGCAGCATTCTCATATTTTTCTTGCGTTTTCATTCCTTTTTTGTTGCTATGGAGGAAGTCAATAAGAGAAAATGAGAATGAGTTTCAAAACATGCACTTATTTGAGCAGAGGAGCTCATCAGGGTAGGACGCAAGGTTTTACTCTGCTGCGAAATTGTTAGTACTAGTGAAGTAGTACTGAATTCAGTAGAAAGCTTTTTCTTTTGACAAAGTGAATTATAATACGTTTTGGACCCAGCAATGGAAATGGAGATAGCTGATGATGATGAGATTGAAAATCCTTTGGAAAATCAATTGGTTAGTAAAAAATTTTGTTTGATTTAAATCACAATTACAAAACAATTATGTAAAAACATAAAAAACATTCAAACATAAATTCAGAAAAATCGCTGTTTTTTAAATGTTCTCAGATTCTGAACGAGATTTTCAAAACTCTTCCAATAAACCTACAGAAAGAGTTTCGACTGGTCTCCCACAAATGGCTGGATACGACATTGGAATTCTGGAGACGTTCTTCATTAGTTTTAATTGAAGACAACAACGGCAAAAATTCAATCGAAAACTTCATCCGTCTGTGCGACTCAGTTTGCCCCGACTCAGAATTTTTGAAAATCGAAGAGACTCCCTTTCGCCAATTCAAGATTAAAGGCGAAGTTATTTTTCTACGATATTTGCTTACACCTTCAACTTGTCCTTTTACACCGAAAGCAGTAGCTCTCTACGAGAAATTCAACGCCTGGGCAAAATTTTGGAGTTTTTATGCTCGATCAATTACATTTTTGTGTTTGGACGGATGCGAATTCATGGGAAAAAGCCATCTCACTATTATAAAAGCAATATTGGAAAAAGCCTGTCCAAACTTGGAGCATCTTTGCATTCAAAATTCTAAATTTCCTGAGGCACACGACAACTCAGATAACTGGAAAGATTATGATGCTGAGCTCAATAATGAGATTGACGAAGACGAGTCCTCCCCAAAAATTGCTGTAAAGTTGCGGT
>JAHZNJ010002065.1:0-17526 GCA_027744475.1 Lepidocyrtus cf. sotoi NNG-2020
ATAAAAACAAAGTGACGGAGGAAAAACCTATTACCTAAATGAGATTCCTTCCTGACTTAGCTCTTGACTGTACCTCATCTCCTTCCTCCCACTTTTTCTGTTCTGCTTATTCTTTACAATTAACCTAATGCAGTTCAACTCGCAAAGATGAAGAAGTGACAGGAAAGCAGACGGGAAAATATCTAAAAAAGATGTCAGAAGTGAATTGGAGGGGAAAATATCTAGCATTAGAATTGTAGAACAAAAGTCAAGACGTGCCATGAAAATTGACATCTGAGGTGTAAAAAAGGTGAAGCCACATTTCGTTTTTAAATAAAGACATATTATTTATTTTATTGAAGAAATTGGTTTATTCGGAATTCAATTGATTGTCAATCATGTTCTTCATTACACAAACTATTTTTATCGAAACTAAAAGTTTTTGAGCTAGCTGATTTATTTTTTATCAGAAAAGCGTGGTTGTTGTTTCGTGTCAAGTTGGACGTCAAAAGGGGATTAATTTTAAACCTTTATAAACCATATATCACAGATACGATGTGGAAAACTGAACCTTTGTCTACTAGATAAGCACAATTAGGTAATTTTTTCGCTTTTCTGAATGTATATTATTATGAACTGTAATTATATATGAAAATTGAGGAAATGGAAACTATTTAAAAAAGTAGTGAATATAATGTGGTGGAAAACCGAGTGACAATACAGTTCAAAAATTGAATGATTAACGCATAATCATACTATATGACTACTAAATGAGTACGTACATATTATGTATTTTCCCACCGTCATGGATCTTCCAATGAATAAATTAATATTTTGAGTAAAACTAAATATTATCTATTTTAATGACTAAACTTTACAAAAAGGCATTGGGAATGCATTTTTGAATTGGAAAAGCATTTTTTGGAATTCGTTTCTCTTCTGTTGCATCCCCTAATGCACCTGTTTCCAGTTTTGTTGCGTTTGTTAGGAGCATGTACTGACCTTTATATTTGCAGTTGTAGTGTGATGCGGGTGGCGGTGGGTAGCGTAGCGTGTTATTATCTTAATTCAGCGTATTCCCAATACAGTAGCAGCAGATAATTAATCCTTTTGATGATGTTACCGATGCTATAAGCAATATTGACGACATGCGACATTGGGAAAGGGTTAAACTACTTACTTATAACTTGGCTTGTAACACGAACTAAATGTGAATGCAATGGTTGGTAAAACCTTTTTCCCTTCTGCACGTCTAGTCGAGTTTCATTCATTTTCAGTTCAGTTTAATTCTTGCATGCAGACAGAAAAGGACGAACAAATTATGCTGATTTAACAGCAATATCTCCCGGTTCTTCCGTTTCGTTCGTTTTTCTGGGTTTAAAACTACTTTGAGTAGCGAGAAATTAAGGATCTTTCGTCAATGGTACTACAAACGTTTGATATAAACAATTTCAGCGTGGAAGTAGCAGACAATACGAGTGCTATCCATTGGACCCCTATTTTTGCAACACATTACCAATTACCATCACCATTACCATTGTAGGATAAATTCGTTAAATAATAATCTCAATTACGAAACGATTAGATTTTATTTTTATTTATTTTTTATATTGGAGGGCATTTAAAATTATTTGAAAACCGAAACGTTAATCATATGACATAGAGAAATTAAATTTGCAAAACTTTAACTTTGCTATTATCTCTGGAGCTTGCACCTGAAGAAATTAAATGTGTCACGAACCTAAAGTGAGTTAAGGAAAGAACTTCTTCCAGAGAAAGAGAGAGTTCTATTTGTGGTTTTTTTCATTTGCTATTAAATATTAACAAATCCCCACAAGTGAGGAAAGAAGTGAAAACAACAAAACTATCCAAAACACTTCAAAACAGAAGACAGAAGTTTGTCTTGAAATAAGAAACGAGAAGGACTGGAAACACGAAGATGGATCTTTAATCAGCACAATATCTGTCACATGTCGCAGCTTTTACCTTCCACTTTCTGACTTTTAAATCCAGAGAAGGAGAAGCAACTGACATTGTTTCATGAGATAAAGCGAAAAGTTTTCTTAAATTAATTAGCTTACGACGACGATGGAGTAGCAGTTAGAGTGGAGTGAAGTTTTGTCACCTTTTTCCTCCTGGGCTTCTTAGAGCGTTATACAAGCTGTCAGTCACATTTTAAAAGTTTGAGAAAAACTTACCTGTTGGGCTGCTGAAAGGTCACTTGATGCCGCTGCTGATGTTGTTATTCGTTTTAAGTAAAATTAAAGAATGAAAAGATCAGCAGCTAAAATGAATTGAAATGAATTGGGTTATAAACTTTAAACAGTGTCTGTCATTTTATTAGATTAAATTGATTTAATTTTTATTTTTATGTTTAAAATTAAAAAATTCAGAATTAAGTATATTTATTATTTTATTTGGAGCATTATCACAATAATATTGATTTACATAATATTTAATTTCCTTTCATTAATAGTTTTCATTTTTTGATTTTAATTTATCCAAGAGTGTTACCCGTCATTTTATTACTAATTTTAAGATTATCGTCACACGCTACTGAGGATGAGGATGAAGAGGAAGAAGAAATTGATGGGATCTTAGATACTGACGGCGAGCACAAGAGACTGCCACCTCTGTCCTTGGTGTCGCTGGTACAGGTAGTATTTGTGAGGAGATAATTAGAAAGTATAATAGCTAGAAAAACTCCGAGGTTCACAGTCAACAAGGATGCTTCCGTTGCCAGTCTGCTTCCGCCTCGCACTAAAAATATAGATAAAAAAATTAAAAGTTTGATTAAGACCTTACGTTTGTGAACTAGCTTTGCACATTGCGATTGATGCCTACTTAAAACCTGTATTTATGCAGGTGGATTAAGGTATGAATTTAACTTTTGCGGACGTCTAAATAATATTTTAAGTTTGTTGTTTGTTTTAGCCAAGGAGAACAGTATTGTATACGATTGAATCGATAGACAGAAAGAAATTGAGAAAGAAGGGGATGATCATGATGCTGCGGTTGACAAAAGTAAACTTGAGAGGTGGATCTCTGGATCTCCGTCTCTCTTTTTCTTTTTCTTTCTGTTCTCCCTTTATCCAACAATTCAAGTCAAAGTCAAAACGGTACTCTACTCTATTCCCTGTTTCAAACTCAACAAGCTCAAAGAAGGGATAAAGAAGGATTTTTTGTTCGTGTTTTTGTGCGTCCTACTTTTAAATGCTTATGAGAAAAGGAGGAAGTGAAAGGTAGATTTCAGATTCCAGTTCCAGCTTAGCTTGTCCTGTCATCACTTTCGTACTTCCTCATCTACTGGAAAAGCTAAACCAAACCTAGAAACTAGAAAACCGGGCAAAACTCTGTTTTTTGCCGAGTTTAACTAAAGTGTTTGAGAACCGTGGGAATTGTGGATTACTAAAGTAAAACCTTCAAACCTAAACCAAACCAAGACTATGTCGGGAATTTAAATCTATTTTTTTCATTTTATTCTGTCTGTGATAAAGATATTTACCCTTTTTTGTATTTTGAACTTACCGAGAAGTGAGGCTTCCCTATCGTCTTGGAAAACAGGTGAGCTTATAACATTGTTGAAGTTGTTGTAGGACCTTACATCAGTCTGGGACTTTCTCGAGTTCCCCGTCCCCACAATCCTCTCATCTCCGTCTTGCCAGAACAGAGTGGAAATCGACGCAACGCAACGGACCTTCGCCTCTCCATTCTCGTTGAAGTGAGAGGGTTCCAGTGTCATGTTGAGCGTAGATACTGTTGAGGTCAGTCCAACATTAAACAGAGACGCTCCCAAACGATGGCGGGGCTTAACTGTTTTTACGCCGTATTCAATCTGAAAGGAAATAAGAATAAAATCGTTAAAAAAGTGTCCAATTTCTTTTATTATTTCATATATTCAAATTTTATGTAGATTATTATAATTGTTAGGGAATTCATTTGAAATTTGTTCTGAGAGAGATCAGCTGTTCCATTTCCGTTTATTGTTTTCGCTTTCTTTTTTTCCTCAAAGAGAAAATCCAAAGCAATTTCTTTGTTACTGTAAATCAACATGTCAATTCATAACTGTGTGATTCTTTTCTGTTTTCAGAGAAGGAAATATACCGGAAGGAAATGTGCCATCATCATCAATACTTTACTATGAGCCTTCTTTTTTATGGGTTAAAAATGACAAGTAATAGGCTCATAAAAATGTCCTAAAACATTCATTCATACTTTCCCGCTCTGCTGTTGAGAAGGAACTTTCAAGCTCTGCTAACTCCAACACTTGTCATGTCACTACCAGTTTTTTTACTTGTAATAATAATAATGAAAGCTGATGACCGTCATAAAAAACTCGAGTGAGTGAGAAAGTGAGAGAGGGGGTGGGTTCAGGAGAAAGAAAAACAGGAAGGAAATTACTGACTACGATTTATAAGAAATAAAAGTACGTTTTTATATTCTTATTTTGTCGTCTGCTCCTACTGTTTTTGGTTTATTTTTTTCAAAAGACAAAAACCGTATGGGGTTAGCGTATTTTGGAATGGAGAGTAAAATTGAGTTAAAGGTGGAAGGAAAAGGGGATGATGACAGAGAGGATGATGATGATATTATAATGATAATATGAATTCCAATTACATACTTTCGTTTTTATGAATATTGGCAAGAAGAAAATGGAATGAAGAAAAATGGCCGTACGAGAAAGAGAGCAAAGTAATAAATCTCTTCTTTTTTTAGCTTTACAACAATTTCTTGGTTTGCTTGCCTATGCCCACCTATATGCATATTGCATAATAAAAATCGAAATTCCGAACAAATTGTTATTAGATGGATTCGAATAGAAACATTTTCATATCAAATGAGGGCAATAATGCAAGATTGGGGGAGGGGGAATGGGGACAAAATATTATAAGAAAGTCCGACAGTACCTGGACAGTACCAGCATGAGCATGAGCAGCGTTGGCAAGTGGGATTTATACTGCCGATAAATTTTATTTCGTGTTGTGTAATATTTCATTTCGAAATTGATGACTATTTTCTCGTAATCGCTTATGATATACAAAATTATAAATACATAATTTACAAAAAGTTAAGTTACTAGTTCATGTATTTTCTTGGGAATGCGGTTAGCTACTGTTACTAATAATAATATTTTAGTTAAAATATATGTGACATGAGCAATCATGATGCACGAACAAATCATTTTTCTTTAGCCTTTCTATCCAAAATAATATTCATATTTATTATTCTTTTTCGGAGAAGATTGTGTTTCTCTTCTTCTTGTTAAACTCTTTTAGCTATGCTATTTTGGTGGTCGGTCGGTATCTTACTTATATCAAACTGGTTTTCCACGTTCATTTCTCCTTAATTCTCATTCAAGACAATATTTTGCAATTTAAATTGGACTTAAGTTTTTTTTTAAAAAAAAAGAAGGAAACGAAGAAAGGAAAGTATGCAAAGGAGAAGGTCTTCCCAAATGACAGTTTTTTCTTGCATTTGCAAAGAAGCTTTGCAGCAGCAGATGAATTAAGTCCAGTGCCTACTTTTTCTTCAATCCTATTTCACTCACAAAAAAGGAAGAGACTCTCTCCATGACGTTTACAACGAACTCAATCTCCACTAGACGAAAAAATTCTTACTCATTCTCTTTTCTTGCTTTTTCCAAATAAACCAAAAAGTCAACTTTTTTCTCGTATTCTTCACTGGTTGTCGTCTCATTGCTGGTTTATTTCTCACTCATGCTGTCGGGCTATTCATTATTCGCCACCACCACGAAGAAAACCACTTTTTTCTTACCAGTACCAGCAGCAAAAGAAAAAGAAATACAGAACGACATATTATAATATTCCCTGTGGCTATTTTCTTTTTCTCTCTCTCTTTCTCTCTTTTTATTTTCTTCACATCTTCCACACGATGATGAGACAAGCTCTTAAAGCACTAAACATAAAAATGAATGTTAATGTTGGAGGGACGACGGTGGTGGAAATATGGTCCGTGTTTCTTCGTCTTCACTTCTGTTCGTGATGGCGGTGGGATGTGTGGCTCAAGGGCCTTCAACTTAACTTTTCATGTCTTTTCCTTTTGACGACAACGACAATGAAGTGAGAAAAAGAAGGAACCTTCTTCAGGAGAAAATAAGCTTCCTTGATTTCATTCTTCTCTCTTAACAAACAGTTACCTTGCTACGTGCCACAAGCCGCTAACGTGCAATGCATCATTCTTAAGAGGCACATCACATCAACATCGCCGGGAATAAAAAAAGGAATGAGGAAGAAAAAATAACTTTTTTCTTGTTGAATTTCTCTTCCATCCCCACATGCATCTACATTTAATAGCAAAATTTTTTCTTCCTTTTTAATTCTCTGCTTCCTTCCTTCCTCCTGCTGACTTTCTCGTCTTTCTTTAAAAGCCAAGGAAGGAAACCAAAAATAGAAGAAGTAGAAAAGAATTGGAAATTGTATTTTTTATTCATTTCTTTTCTCAACAGTTCAGTAAAAAATCCCCATATGGGATACACATTTCTGCTTTCCATTTCCATCTCTTTACATAATGATATTGTAACTGGAGAAACAGCAGAGGCTAGACAACATTCACACGTTTTTATGCTTCACTTCACATTTTCACATCACTTTCGCCGCATCCTCCTCTCTAAAGTCGTCATTAGTGCCCATTTCCCATTCTTATTTAGTGAATTGATAGCACTCTCTCTCTCTCTGATGATGATAGTGTACTGTGGTGATGATCATCATGAAAAACCCCATCACTTCACTTTCTCTCCAGGTTTTTTTTTACTTTTTTACATTTCAAAATCAGTTATGCAAAAAACATTGTCACATTTATTCACACTACATATTTCTATTCTTGTCGTTTTGCGGCTCTTCTTTATCTTACTTGAATATTCACTTAACTATTTTCTTCCTCTTCTATAAGGCTTTAGGATTTTTCTTCATTTCATTTTACCATTCATCTCACTTCCTTCCTCTTTTTCTCTCTCATTTTTACTCAAATGTATAGTTGAAAAGTAAAAATGGGATGGCGATGGGAATAAAAATTGTTTTCCTACCCTACCTGTCTCGGCCCCTCTCTAAAAATAGGAAGGAAGAGGCAAGGAAGTTTTTATTGAGAAAAATATAATCATGTGAGGTGTGAAAAAGAAAGATACGGGAAAGCAAATTTAAATCAAGGTATAAAAATGCAGAGTAAAAAAGAAAAGTAAATTCTGAGTATTGTCATGAGATTTGATCACACAACCGGAACATTACATTAACACAACCTTATACTGAAGTTAGAAAAAATGTATATTTGGTAATATTTATATTTAATGTGTTGAAAAAGGAAAAGGAAAGAATCGCAAATAAAATGGGCGCGGGTTGGCGAGCTATTTCTTGTTTTTTTGTTATCATTTCCGCTACCCCTGTCCTCACACACACATGAGTGCAATAGGATGGAGTATTCCCAAAACATTCAGAAGAAACGTCACCTTAACCAGTCACACGTAGACGTAGTGCGTAAGTATAAGTGTTCATTCAACTGGCTTTATTCAACCTTGTTTCTTAAATATGTAATAAGGAGAGAGAACATTTAAGTATTTTATTTCTCTCGCTATCTCTCTGAGTTTTTAAATTTAAATTTTTATTCTTACATTTCAGCAGGTTCATTACACAGCAGAAAAAGAAGGAAAACCATTTAAATGGTATTATTAACAATTGCCTCAGATAGCAATAATGAAAAAGGGAGGTGCAGCTGCTGCTAGTAGTACTTTGTCAGTAGTAAATGGCAATTGAAATTGATGAAAAAATCCTGCATCCTCCTCTTCACAGATATTTTTGTTCCTACTTTGACATGATTGAAAATTGAAAGCGAAAATTTTATTCGAAATTGAAATTTTTATTGGAAGAATAAGAAAATAAAACTAAAAATAATTTTATCAAATGGGCATATCAGCAAAATGGAAAAAAAAGATAGATAAAATGATTTTCTATCAAACCTATTATTTTGCATAGTGAATAGTAAGAGGAGGTAGACTAAAAATGTCGTTCATTTAAGATAAATAGGAATCGGGATGGGAAAGTGAAGAAATTGTAGAATAAACATTTTGCATTAGCACTTGCACGATCACCTTCTTAACTTCTTTGAATGCTTTCCTTCCTCTTCACCTGTGTGTTAATACAATTTAACAGAGAAAAATGAGCAAAGAAGATTAGCAGAGTAATTTTGGAAAGAAAGCCGTTTATAATTTGAAAATTCATGAATTTTTCTGCCTTTTGTACTTTGTGCAAGATGTACTGCAGAGGGAAGAAAGTTATTGTGCATTTTTATGAAGCAATTCAGGAGACAAAATCGTTTTCCCCCGTTGAAGGGGAAGAGTGTATGTTGTTTGCACATTCTTTTGCAGATGGAGGGTAACATGAAAAATTGACCGACCACCAATAAAAATTGTGAAAGGGAAAGACCATTAGGTTTAGAAGCTATAAAATGGTGAAGTATAAAATTGTATCCTTTTCTCTTCTACAACAATTGCCATTTTCTTTCTCAATCCCTAAAAATGTTTTAAGCCATCGGTTTTGTGTTAAGACTTAGCTGGTCACTAGAATTTTATTCACCAATTCGTTCTTCCTGTCTTCTGTAAAAAGCAATTGTTGGTTGGTAGAGAGATTCAAGAACGCTATTTTACATTTTACAGTGGATAGTCTACTAAAAATGGAATATCCTTCTTATTCCTTCTTAAAGTCACCACATCCTATAGGTCCTTTTTCTATTCATCGTCCTTCAGCAATTTATTTGGGTACTACAATATCCGGTCCATAGTCCACTCACGCAAAATTCATACATATATGTGCATATAAATATTTTCTCTTGCTGCTTCTGCATAAAATTCTATTGGGATCAATTTTTGATTTTTTATACTACAAAGTTACAACTCGATTTGTTTGAGAAGAGAACTGCTGCTCCAGAAGAAAGAAGGAGGTAGGAAAAATCATAGACAAGAAAAACGGGGAATGGAATGAGAAACTTATTTTATGAATACTGCATTCATTCACGACGACGTTGTAGACGACTACGAGCGGTACTACAAATTCAAGCCATATGTTCACATATTCATTTCCTCCTCACCACCTTTACACGACCATTTGTTCGATGGTCTCCACAAAAAGGAATGTGGAAAAGGATAGAAAGAAGATTGGAATTAAAGGAAGGGGAGGAAATGCACCTTTAAAGAAAATTATACCCACTTTTTTTTCTTTGATGCTTTTTGGTACAAATATAGAACCACCAAAGCAAACTTTATTCATTCGTTTATAAGGAAAGCTGAACGTTTATATGCACAGCACTATGATTTTCTGTTCGTTTTGTTTTTTATTGATCGCTTGTAATGGAGGAAATTATCGTTAAAATGGGAGAGGATCAAAAGATGAACTATTTTGTTATCATATTAAATCATTTAAAAGTAGTGAAATTGAAACTCGATGGAACTCACCGGAATGTCGTTGATGTACCAAGAGAGTCTCGCCGGAGGGAAGGAACGAGCCGAGCTACAGTTTAAATCCAGATTATCCCCAACTTCGTACTCGTCTTGTGTTTTACTCTTGATTTGAGGGCCTTCCTTAGGTAAATCTACAAAAACAAGCAGAAGAGCCTGTTTCAAATTAAGCTGTGGATCAGGTCTGCCCATTTATTAGAGAAAAGCAAAACTAATTAGCAAGAAATGAATGAAAAGTATCGTGAAATTGAATATCCACCAATAAATGGAAATTTAATCAAGCAGCCGGCCAATTGAATATTGTTCATTTTCATCATGATTATTTTAATAAGTAGCGAGCATCTTCTCCCCCTACCAATGTGTACGTCTCTGTTTCATTTATGATAACTGACTTGAGGCCGGTGTAATAAGAGTAGAGTGGGTCAACTCCCTCCTTTTCATAATTCAACTATCTCTAAGGTCATAATATCGTTAATACAGGAAGGAGGGTTTTTGCTCAGAACACTTTTTTCTTTCTCTCCAACATTGTTTCCGTTGTAATATAAATATAAACATAGGTAGGGCTGTCATAGGCAATCAGTTTTCATTTTATTTTCATTTGCCGCTATTTACTAATGCTGCTCTGCTATCGTGTTTGATTTCAGTAGGCAGAGCATGACCGATTTTACTACTATTTACTGTTCCGTATTTTTTGCTGCAATTTTCAAGGCAATTACGACCCAAATTAATAAGATAATGATGGGCGATGGCGGCAGCAACAGCACCGGCAAACATGGCATTGGTGGAGGAAAATTGTATTTCATGGAGGAACCTACTGGCTTAAGAGCAGATAAGGAGCGTAAAACTAACGGCAATGCACGTTTTTTGTTCTTTATGACAATTTCCGTTCTGCAACCACTACCACCTTACCTCTTGCATTTCTTATTATAGTTTGACTACTCAACAAGTAGTGGTGAACCGTAGTTTTATTTCCTTTCCTTCTTTAATCTGCTGCCAATTTGGGAGTAGCTCAATATTAATTTCTTCTTGTTTTTGGGGTAATCGTCTCAAATTTTATCATCGGATGGATGAAATAATAATAAAAACAATTCTTGTGTATGTTATGGAGCTGGACAGACAAACCAAAGTAACTGAACTGATAACCTTCCAAGCAGTCTGGCTGACCTGTTATTATGCCTATTCCGTATTTATTAAAAAATATAAAAGAACGAGGAAGCTAAACACATATTTTCTTCACACACATGTTCTTAAACTAAATGCGTTTTGATTGCCATTGAACTTAAAATTTCCTTTCCTGATTCATAAAAGATAATTAATTGCATTAGGTAGAAGGTGAGGTAAAGCAAAAACCAGCCGGATGTTAATATTAAAATTTATTCAACGAATAAAATCAGAAGAACAAAAAGGGGACAAAGATTATCTGTATTTTGTTTTTGTTTAACTTACGAACGACAGTCATGCGACCTTCGCCCTGGACGGAGGCGAATGACGGACCCTCCGCTGATACTTCACAGCGATAAACGCCTGTTGAGCGCAAGTCTAGTGGGCCAAGTGTTACGATCTTCTTGTCTGATTCTTCCATCTGCAACAAACAAAAAACATTTTGTTAAAAACAAAAACCCATAAAAAGTATCGAAAATCCAAGACAGAGATAAAAACTCCCGAAAAGGAAAAATTCGATCACACAAATCGCACGTAACATTTCTCTCTACCGTAAAGTCAAGTGAAGCAAGTCTAGAGCTTTCACTTGGGAATCACACTTGATTAAATGTAAACCATCCGCATCCAGAACAAGAACCGAACCAACAGGAGTGTAAGCAGCAGCTCAAAGTTGTAACGTTGCGTTCTGTTGCACTCCAACAAGTCTTTTTTTATTCACATTGCCACAAAAAGTGCCTTAACAGCCATTCTAAAAGAGAGGTTTTATTACTATGTTTGTATTGAAGTGGTCGGCATTTTATCACTTTCCATCATCTCATAATATTTACGTGCTCAGTTATTTTTATATTTCCTTCCTGTTTCTAAGCAGGTATTTATGTATGTTTTTGTATAATCTTGTTACCCAGATCAGTTCACTTTCATTCACTGCATCAAACAAAATGAAACGTGCTTATATCACACTTTTTTGTAAGCTACCCAGCTGGATTTGTGTTGTTGAGCTGAGAACACATTTTTTTCTGGAACGCCTCTCTTTTTCATTTTCACATCCTCAGGGAGCATTTCCAGTATGAAAGGGATAAAGAGCGAAAATGTTTATAAAGAGGAAACGAAAGAAGAAGAGATGTAAAAATGGAATAAAACGATCGAAGCAGAAGCATTTGTACAGCAGCGGCACGAGACTTCTAGAAGACAACATGCAGATGATGATGCAACTTGGTAGTAGTGGTAGTGGAGTTAGGAGCAACCCTTTCCTTTTCCTTCATGTTTTGGCAACGCAGAAACAGCAACAACACGAACACCAACACAAATAAATTATATAGCACCAGCATGGAAACAGCGACACATACAGATAGACAGACGAAGGCAGGCAAGGAAACCAGGAAAAATTGTTTTACACCTTTCCCTTTCCTACAAAAGTGAAGCCAACAGACAAACTTCAGCTTATTAGATATACAACCGAAACCAGAACCGCGCCAACTTTTTGTTTTTTGTTTGCAAAAGTAACAGAGAAGTAGCATTGGCAGTGGTAATAATAATAACACAGAACAACATAACAAGAAAGAGAAAGAGAGTGAAAACAGCCAAAAAATAATAAATTGGAGCCTTCTTTTTTTGCTTCTTTTCACTTGTTGCCTCGTTCAGTGCTCAGTGAGCGAAATAAACGAGAGAGAAAGTGAATGAAAATTGGGAATAAGAATAAACAAGGTTACGCTAAACTTAAGGTTGGAGCCATTTCCTCTTCACAGCACAGCCTTAGCAAAAGAAGATAGAAACGAGTCAGACAAGAAGCTAACAACAGAATGAAACATTTGTGTTCGTAAAAGATGTAGATTGGCACTCATTGGCTCAACTTAAGATTACTTAGGCTTATGTTTTGTGGAAGACGGAGACGAGTTAAACGTATTTCATCAACACAATCATCATAAACATCATCATCATCAAAAAACTTTCTTCTTAAGTAGAGAGGGAGAGACGGGAGCAATAAACAGTTATAAATTGTATTAATACGTGCTGCTCCTGATGGTTTTATTTATATTTCCTCCCCTATCAACAACGACATAACGATAACTTGTTTGTTATTTCTAATTGTAAAGGCTCATTCATACGAACATGAAGGTCTTATCTTTAATCTCATTCTTCTCATCATCTTGCTTCCTTAGTTGCTTTCAATAAGAAAGTTTTATCGTGGTTGGTTTCACAGGGACATACAATAAAAAGCAGGAAGGAAAGAAGAAGAAAAAACAATTTTTTCTCTTTTATATGGAACGTGGATAAGTTTTATGTTGATGGTAAATAGAATGACATAGGGTTGCTGTTCGTGCAGGCTTGTTATTGTGAATGGTGATGTGATAAGTTACTTTCATTTTTTCTTTTTGAGAACAGAAAAACGATGAAGAAATGCTTGGAAGGATTAATTATGACAAAGAAAAAGGAAAGGGAGAAACGATAGAAGCATTGCATTGGCAGTTTCCTTCCCAAACAACAGATTTCCACAAGGAAAGAAACAAGGGGAGAGTAAAGAGATGAGCTCAATAAAATATGAAGAAGAAGAAACGCAACTACAATTACTCCCACTCCCACTACCGTTCCTCCTTTCTTCTGCAGTTTTTTCTTCTTCTAAAGAATAAAAAATATTTAATGCTACTGCAGACGAAGCACATCAATAGTAATAGTCCAATTAATCTCGCCCCCTTCCTCCGTTTTCCACTTGTACATTTCTTTCTATGTAGACAAGTCAGGAATTATTTATATTTCTTCCAAGGAAATAAAAAAAGGGAAAAGCAAAAAAGAGTAAAAGACTAACTGCTGCTGCACTGTATAAAATATGGCAAGACAAAATCTGATAAAAGATATTAGAGGAAAGTTTAAAGAATTATATTTCTCATTCCTTTCTCGTTTTCGTAGAAAAAAATGTGAAGTTAAACGCGAGAAAAGTCAAGTCATGCCACGCCATGGCCTGTTGCATTTTGTGCATTGCTGCGTGATTACGTATTGTATGGCTTGTTGGAGAAATGCAAGGTTTTTAAACAGTTGACTATGAAAAGCTACTTTTTTTTTGGAAAAGATGGCAAATGTTGATAAATCGAGTTACGACTACAACATCGGTTTTATGTTTATGAAGATTGAAAAATATTGTGCGGCTGCATATTGAGCCACCCACCTTTTCTTTTATGTTAGAATTTACTGGATAAGCATAATATTCTGCATAGGAAAAGAAGTCTTAAATATTTTCACATTTTTAACCATTTTAAGTGCCATCAACAACGCCCGGCTGTTTTCTAAATATTATTACCATTATGCTCTACTTTCCTTCCATTTTGATTTATAAAAGAGATTATTGTAACAATGTTCTGAAGATGCCATGTACATACATATTCTGTAACTCGTAATACCAGTAACTTCAACTAATTTTACTACCTGCATAGAATAATTAAGCTTCTACTCTGCTGCAAGAAAACCAACTGACACATGTGAAGTGAACATCATCGTTTGTAATTCTATTTAATTTTACATTAATTTTTGATATGGCAAACGCTACAAACCAGTAGCAGGTATCTTTGTTCATCCTTAAACTGATAAACTTACGGTTAGCGTTTCGCCTCTTGTTTGAAAGAGAAACACAAAAGGGGATCATAATTTAACTGATACCACTAAAATTCAACCACCACCACAAAAACAGAAAACATCAATCGAAAACGCACAGATTCATCTTTTTTGTTTTATGCCTGTCTGTTCGTAATAGCTCATGAATGGTCACACTTAATTACCTATCGTGCCATATGCGTACAGAAACCCGTAATAATTTTTGGTTTGCAAGTATCTACTCTTGTGGTGGTTAAGTGGTGTTTGATTTAAGTGTAGAGAGAAAAGGAATCCTTTCAAATGCTGAGCTTTGTGTCTATTGTGAAGCTTTTCTGAAATCGATCCGATTTTCTCTTCTAGAACAAGTTAAAGTTGGTAGCAGGAAAGTTAATGGTTTCCCTTTCCATCTTTAATCTTATAAATGAGACTAAAACTAAAGCTCATGTTGTGACTATAGCATGCCACGCCAGGCCTTCTTATCGACGCATTTTTTGTAAGTAGACTTATACAAAATAAAGTCTTTCGTTTCTTCCTTCTTTCTACAAAGCCGCCTTTTCCTTCTTTTTTCACTTCTGCCCCCAGAAGAAGAAACATACAAAGAAGTAGAATGTTTGAGTTAAGTGGATGCAATCTAATTGAGTGAGTGAGCAGCGTCTTACATCTTAAGGATTGCTTCTCGTTCCTACTTTCTACTGAAATTTTCTTCGGTCGTTCTTGTCGCTGGTCATCGCCACCATTTTCTACCATTTCACGAAAGTATCCAAATGGCTTCCATCAAAAATGCAGTATATTATAGTCCTACATTGCTTTTCTTCTGTCAAAGCTTGTTTTCTTCTTGCTCGTCCTAATATTATCCATTCATGTTTTCATTTATAATTTTGTTACTGTTTTCTCTTGTCCATTCTTATCCCGGTCTTCTACCGATTTGTTTTCAACCAGAAGGAAGGGTGGGTTCGTAATTTTTTTCGTTTGCTTTTTATCTTTTGTCTTTTATCTTGTCCCTACCCGCATCACCGTTATCGTTATCCCTAAATAATAAAATTGAATGACTCGTAGTTTGGTTATAAGAAAAAGAATCAAACCGACTCGTCAAGAGTTAACAAAATGAAAGAAATGGGAATAGGATTAATGAAAGTTGATTTTCTTATTGCAATATTAATACATTTTATACTCCATCTCTTTTGTATACCTATGTAGTTTTATATTTGTAATGCAATGAGGATGATGACAATATCATGCCACAGCCACCTGCACATTTCTACATTCTTTCTGCTGCTGCTGCTACCATAATATTCTTGCTCGTTATATGTTCATCTTCATCTACAAAACTAAACTCATTTCTGAAGAAATCCTCTTCTTTCTCGTTCGACTTTTGGGGAACGATGTGCATATGTGCATTTTCCCAAATGACATCAAGAATCAAGACAGACAGAGGGAAACAGTCATTTCCGTTCTCTCTGTCTCTTTCTCTTCCGGCTTCTGTTGTCGCTATCACCATCACCAAAACGCATATAAAACGCATTTAGATATTGAGAACTCTCCTTGGTAAAGTAAAGGTGCATCGCATCATGTCTGCTGCTTCTCTTGCATTTCCCAATTTTTCCCTTTCCATGCTTTTGCTTGTTGGATGAGATGATGATTATCTCATCCATCCTCCTCATCATACGCATTACATTTTATTGAATTGGAAAGGATAATGTTTAAATAGATTAAAAGTCTATTGCTTGATGTTATGCTGCTGCAGTTATTTCGTAAGTTTATCTATTTCTCCTTTCCCTTCACGCACATTCACATTATTGCCGAAATTTTACGTTCACCAATGCGTCGTCGCTCTATTTGAGAGATAGTCATGAAACTAAAGTTACTTCACTGATGCAACGATGATTCTTCTATTTTCCTTCGTATTTTATCTCTTCTACCTTATTTCTCGTCTAAACACAAACCATCTTGAATCATTCATGATATTCCATCAACAGTAGCAGCAAACTTCATAAAATAAATCGTTTGTGCTGTTACATTTTGCTAGGGAGGAGAAGGCGAAAGTAAGTTTTGTAGTAATTGACTTTACACGGCTTACTGAATTGGAAGAAGGGAGAAGTAAATTCGAGTAAAACGGTGTTGGTGACACACACGTGTGAAGATAATGAAAAGCGATCTTATTATTATTACTATTTACCAGCAGAATTGCTAGAAGGATAATCTCATTAAGTTCGATTTAGTTATCTAGCTCACAACTCGTAATTTCATTATCTACACATACGACAAGGGCATGAAATCTGAAGCTAACATATTACTATTATAATATTATGTTGTTCATTTTTAATGATGAATATAATTGCAGCGCATGAACGTTATCATTTAGTGACTATCTATCTGTAAGGTTGATGTTGTACAAATACTAACAAACAAAAGTATTGTCGTTGAAAATGCATTTTATTTATCTTTCGTTTTCTTCTTCATTTGAAGGTGAAGGGAAAAGTTCCATTTAAGAAAACATTCTTATAGAGTAACGACGAAAAACAAGGAACAAATCGTTTTTGAGAAAGATTATTTCTGACGAGCAAATAATAGCAAATCAAGTTTATTTCTACACATCAAATACATACATACATCATGCAGATTATTTGAAAAACCGACTGACCTAAACTTTAAACTCAACCTCAGTTTATTTGTGTTTTCCTTCTCTAAATATGTTCAGAGATCAAATAAAGAAATGTGTTTTTATTTTACCATTCTTTGTAGCAATGAATGCAAAATGAAAAAAAAAACAAATCGCAAATAGTCGCAATACAAAGAAAACAAGGCAAACAAAATATGTGGAGCTTTAGATCTACTTTAACATATTATAAAATGCTTTGTAAAGTTTGGTGAACTGTTGGTTGACTGGTCACCTTTTTTCTTCATTTTTATAAAAAATAATATATTAATCAGTCTCTATTTTAAAATGGGGAATTTTTTGCTAAAGGCTGTTTAAAATTAATCTGTAGCTTACAATGACAAGATGATGGGTGAATCTATTGTTAGAAATTTTTGGTTTGAAAATAAAATACTTTAGTGACATTTTTCTTTTACTGCTATACTTTTCGTTTTCCCTTCCATTTGAGTCGTTCATTTTATTTTCTCAGAAGATCTGAAAGAAAAATCAATTCGAGTCAATATTCTTCTTCCTTTTTGGGTACGAGTTCGATATTCCACAATTTTGCTTTGCTAAGCCTTGCTAAACTGCCTTTGGCATGGAAGAAAAAACAACGAGCAAATATTTTTCTAGAGGTTTCTTATTCGTGGTTAGAATTATATTGTGTTCTGTTGCGTAATGCTGAAGCAAAATGTAATCCTTTACAAAA
>JAHZNJ010002066.1:0-10149 GCA_027744475.1 Lepidocyrtus cf. sotoi NNG-2020
AGCAGCAGAAGAAGAATGGGTTTGTTGTTGCTGAATATTTTTTAGCTTAGAATAAGATTCTGTAGCTGATGCAGCGACGGCAACAGTTAAATCTGACCTGGGTCCTTCAATAATAGATTCTAGACCGTTGTTCGTAAATGATTTTGTTTTGCTCCTAGTTGGAGCAGCAACGCCATTATTTATGGCTGTCTTAGTAGCCACTGGAACGAGACTGTATGCAGCGACGTATTTCTCGAGATTATTGAACATTCTCTGTCGTATCCTATTCCACCAGGGGAACCGCATTAGTTTACCATCCATCAAGAAGATCTCTTGGGGGACGTTCTTGTCTCCAGCTACGATCTTCCCGATCATTTGAATTAACTCTTTGTCTGTACTTTGAGCATATCTTTGCATTTGAACTATGTCTGATGCCAATTGCTTGTCCACCTCCACCAGAAGTATTTTCATTATGAGACCTAAAGGAAGAGTGTCCAGGGATTGGAAGGCTTCTGCTGCCTTAAGCGGACCGTATTTCTTCATCATATCTATAATAAATTCTGGAAGAGTGTGCGGCTCTTGAACCTATTTTAAAATAATGCAAATTAATAAAAATTAAAATCACCGAAGTTAATTTAGATTGCGAAGCTTGTGGAATTACTGAAGCTGCTATTTTTGCTGTCGTTGTTGTCGAAATCGGTGTTGTAGTTGTCGTTGTATAAGTAGACGTTGCAGCAGCAGTCGTAGTTGGAGTTTTCCTCCTCTTTGTCGTTGTTGAAGCTATTGTTTTCCTCGTCGTTACCGCTGCTGGAGTTGAGGAAGACGGCGTGGTTGTGGTTGAGCTACTGCTACTGCTATAAACCGTTGTTGTTGTACTACTAGTCGGTGTGCTATTTTCATTTTTACTAGAAATCGTACTACTGCTTTCTTGAGCAGATGCTATGCAAATTAACAAACTTAAAAATAAACTAAAACAGAACAGATTCATTCCTAAACTTAGTCTTGATTTCTTCCCCATTTTAAATTTAAATCAAGTTCTGATTATCCTTCAAATAGTATTTTTTGGCCTTTGCATAGGCAGCACACAGGTCTTTGCACTTCACTAGCCACTTTAGTAATAATTATTATGCATGATGATGAGAAACGAAAAAAAATGACATGCGAAAATTGTTTGTCGCTGCCAGAGCAAGAGCCAGACAAGAGCCAATGGCAAATGTGAGTACTTACTTATGGCAAAAATATTATTGCAATTGCAAATATACCTAATGTCGCAAGTTACGCAATACTATTTGCGATAGTAGGCCTTCAATTGTTAGTCACAGTCACAGCGTTACTTTTTAGTTACTGCCATTTACCTTTAAAATGTGCATATGCGTTTCTGTATTTTGTATTCACGTGAGTTCGAGTGAGAGAAGATGAGATTATGTGAAAGGATGAAATTAATGTTGAAGAAGAAGAAGAAGATTGAAAGGGACAATCATTTTGTAAGTTTGTAAGGTGCAACTGCAAGTTTGGAATAAATTGAGAATTGAATGTAATGCAGAACAAAATAATTTTTATAGCGAATTTGCCATGTCTTGAAGTATGTATCATACGTAACGTACTTAAGTCAACGGCTTGGCTAGTGCCGTTGCCGACTCATCAACTTAAAGAGTACTCGTGTTTTTTATTCGATAATAATAAAGTATTACATAAACTGAATCAGGAAAAGATTTTTTTCTTGAGAAGTTGTTGCAGTTGCCGCTATTATAATTATATAGTAAAGTAAGTAAAGATAAAACACGTAAAATATTTATTCTCATTACTTTATAGATCAGAACGACCGGTCGTAAATCGTTAAATAATTTTATATGCAAAAATTATCATAATGCAGTTTTTAGTACATTTTTACTAGACTTGTGTGTACGTATACGCTAATGTGGAATAGAAGGGTCTACTACCAACTACCAACTACAACTCAAACCCAACCCTTAAGCAACCTAATCGTATGGTATTGCGTAATCCCAATCCCTTCATTTTGATTATTTCATAGACTTGCTGCTGCTGCTGTTGCTTATGCGTATGCCGCATTTGCTTTGGTGAGGACAAGTCGTGCTAAAATTTATTCAGCAAGACAGGTACGTGCAAGAGGAGTATTGGATTGGATACATTATATGAAATAATTAGACTTGGTTTGGTGGTAATAGTAGTAAAGTACTTACTTACAATACTAACATACGCAAGCTACAAACTTCTTCATCTTCAATGGCAAGAATTATGTAAGGGCAATATCTACGCACGCAGGGAATATATAATTAAGTACACTATAGAAAATTATACAATTTTATGAAAATTAATTACCAGGTGAAGTGTTCTATTTCAATGTTTATGGATGGAAAAATGATTCGTGCATTAATTCACATTGTAAAAAACATTCTGTATAGAGAATAGAGACATCATCCAATTTGTTTCAGCAAGCCTTTTAAGCATAGACATACTTTAGGCTAAAGCTACAGAGAACATGCAAAAAAAGTTGACTTGAGGAAATTTACTATGATAAGTTCTTAATTAAAAAATAAAGTTTTGGCAGACTTAACATATTTCCGTTCGCAGATATGGCAGCCAACAATTCATTCATATAAAATTATTTTTTAAGCTCAATATTTGTCGATGCCATAAAAATAATCCTTTCCGCAAAATATTAATTTTCTTTGATCCCCACTGTTTAATTAATTTAACTGCAAGAAAGAAAGAAAGAAAATTAAGTCATTTTTGACTTACCTACTTTGCTTGAAGGGTTAGCAAGGTAGGTACCGGTACCACCGCACAGCTTATTGCAATAATGCTTGATTGATAAAATATAATAGAGTTGATTTTGCTTGGCTCGTCATATACAGAATATTATATCACATCATCATTTATCAACCAAGCAGGCGAACAAACAAAAACACTCACATCAGCTCCATTCTGTTCTGTCTTACTCATCATTATCAACACAGTATTTTTTTTGTTTTGGTTGATTAGATAATCTGATGATGCGATGATGATGCACTCGAATGGGTAAAGTCCACCTAATCTTTTATGATATGAGTTGATGGTGAAATTTTAACTGCTTAAAAGGGTTGCGGTGCGGTTGGTGAATGGAATGGGCAGTATTGGACAGTAGGTAAAAAAGGAATAAAAACATTTTCTACAGCAACACATATGAAATATTATGTCATCGTCCTTTTTTATTGTGTCCTATTTTATACAATTTAATAGGTATAGCTGCGTCGGCCAAAGATATATAAAAATTTTGTTCTATATAAAAATTGTTGTTACAAAAGATAAGCAGCAGAGAATTCAAAACATATACAAATCTGTACAGAATAAATTAAATAAAATTGCATACTTAAAGTGAAAAGATTAAGTAATTTATTTATTATTCCCAACAACCAAACACAACAATTGCAAATTGTAAAGTAACGCTGTACAAAAAAACTGCATCAAAATTCAAAGTTTTGCAATTATCTGTAATGCCACCAGAAACTGAAATCGTTTTCTTCTTTTACCTTTTTTAGTTGAATTAAAAGGGCCTACCTACCTATGTCAGAAAATCCCCACTTCCTAATACATATTTTGTGAAACTGAAGATTTAGAAAGCTTTAATTTTGTGTGGTACACAAACGTAGCATAAAGTAGGTGTGATCTGTGTGATATAAAAATCATTTATTTATGCAGATCTATTTTAAGCATTATAATTAATTGTGTCAAATTTGAATTATGGCCATTCACACTTGATTTGGACAAACCGAATACGTGCATTTTTTGCAGTGCATAATAAAAAGTAAGAATTTTTAATTTTAAAGATGCAACGTAGCGTTTAAAAATCCATAATGTAGAAACAATTCTACTAAATTGTCGAAGCCGAAACAGGCTCGTTAGAACAATAAAAGAAAATTTATCTCGTCAGCACAGCAAAAGTCAAACTTTCTAATTCACTCCATTTTTCACTGTTAATACCAAACAAAATTGTTACAATTTTTGTGCCCCAAATGTTTGATAGAATAGATATTGGTACAATTCAAAATCTTATAAGTACTAACAAAAACGACAAAATTGCAACTATACCTGTGCAATTATCATATCATCAAAGGAGGATAATATTGTATTTTATTTTGTAAAAAATAGAACTATTTCAAGGCTTCAATTCACTCAGAAGAATGACAATTCAGATTTTTTCTCACGTTTTTTCTTGTACTATCAATCACGGTCATTATTAGTCATCATCAATATTATAAAGGTTCATTAGCAATTTTTTTAAGTACATTAGCATAAAATGTGTTCTCTTAGGTATTCCTCTTTTCTTTGGCATCTTACATAAAATCATTCAATAATGATCATCATCATCATCATCACCATAAAAAAACTAATCAGTAAACTATTTGTGCAACATTTTTGTTCCTCCATGATTTTTTTCATTCTCAAAATTAGGAATGGTTGAATCCTTTTGAGAAACTGTAACAAATCTGAATTGCAACGCAACGCTGCTGCAGTTGAATAATATCGTTGAATGAGTAAAAAAATGTTAAATTTTATACAAAACTTAATTGATGAATGACAGAATGTGGATGCCACAGGCAAAAATGATTCGAGTTTCTTTACCTGAATGATATCTGTATACAATCACGTAAGTGAGAAAGCTCTTTATTTTTTTTGCTTTTTTGTTTGGCCTTCTTAATTGAAAAATAATTCGTGAAGTATGTCTTGTCTTGCTTTTGTTAATCTTTAATCACAGTGACAATGACTATTTTCTCTCAACTCAGGTCAAATCATCAACTCAAAAAAATAATTATTCGTAATGTAATACAAATTATAATGAGCTACTCGTTCTACATATTTCTTCCCGGCCAAGTCACCCTTCACTTCCGTTCCAGTTGAAACTCAACTCAAAACTACCTTCCACTAGTTCCAATCGTAATGGGAATTTCCACCACTATATTGGAGGAGAACCAAGCGTTAACGTACGCTGTTACCTGTTTGATTAAATTAGGTTTGTTGAAAGTAATTATTCTGGATTTACTCTTTTTATAATTTGAACCATGAAAGAATTTTACTTACTTTTACTAAATACCTCATTCTAACAGTTTCGCACGTATCACAAAACAAAGAAGGAAGCTCATGTGAAGGCATTGTCAAAAAAGTGTTCCAGGTTGATTTACGTCCAGGATTGAGGCTTTCACCTTTCTTGACTTCACTAATTACGTTATATTCCTTCCAGTGTGTTACCCATGATCCAGACCAATGTCCAGCAGAAGCGCTTAACGTCCATTCCTTATAATTTGAAGTACATTCACAAACATAATGAACAATTAAGTACCCAAAACGTTTCTTACATTTGAATGCCTATAGGCTAAGATAAAAAATACATACCCTTAGTAGCTCCACGCCAACATCCGTGAGCCCTGTGTTGCTTCCATTATCAAGACTAATGGAAACTTTAAGGTTATCTCCTAGATTACATCCTGCATGGCTCACCGTTGCTGTTAATCTGAGAGGATCACTTTCCCAAAACCAGTAACCGAATTTCGTCACCTTTTCAACCGTAACAGGACCATTCGTCCCTATGATAGCGTTTAGATTTACAGGACTAACAACTCTAATATGCTTCGGTGTTGACCTCTGGTTACAACGGTACCAAGGTTTCGTTAAAACAGCTACCAATCCGTATGAAACGTAAGAATTCGTGCCTATCCTACAGGTATGGGGTAGGGAAGTGGGTGGAAGTTGGAAGGAGAAGGGAAATCTCTGAATACCTTCGGGAATACTGACGTAATTCTTATCTAATAAAATAATAACAATAATAATTATATCAAATATTCACTTTAAACATTTATTTTTGGTTAATTAAATTAAGAAATTTATTATCCCATCCATTAAACAATGAGATTATACGTACGTACTATTTCCAAATAATGTTTTTGAACTCTGGAACAAGGAGTTGTTGGAATCATACGAAACTGGAGGGTGGTGGTAGTCGTAATAGTTATTATAATGTTCCCGGTTATTTGGATTTCTACTTTCTGCTGCTGTGTGTCCTTCGCGTAGCCAAAACATACGCCAATCCGTGTAATGTGTATATGCTGTCCCGGCAAATGTAATCTCAATAGCTGTATCAACCACATTTAAATATTTTTTTAATTAAAATTTTATTTTAAGTAAAGCAAAAAAATTTCAAATTTTATGCCCTTCACTGACCATAAACATATTCATTGCCATCAGTATCCAGTTCAACGCTTCCTGTCACCGAATTTCCAGGTGCGAAGGTTGCATCGGGAGTGTCAAAGGACCACTGCAAACTTATCAACTCCCATTTCAAAAGTGATTATAAGAAGCTATAAATTAAAAATTAGAGTATATGTAAATAGTGTGGAGTGCACCAGAAAATTTGAACGTTAATTAAAGACTATGATATGATGGTAGGTGTGGATGAGGATGGGGAATTAAAAGTGAAACATGGATGAAACTGTGATGATTAAATTAAATGCATAAATAAGCACGCTGAAGTTTCCACGAAGTTACTGAATTAGCAATTTAAATTGCATGTTTTGTTCCTGTTAACTACCGATGCGATGATGAAACTACAATTTAATTGGAATCGGTCATATTCGGTATAGGCATTCCATAATTTGCATAAACATTCATTAAAATAAATTCCAATCTCACGTGAGATTGATTATCTTTACTTCAAAATGGAAAAGTTTTGAAGAAATGACTCAGCTTTTGGGTTTTACTGAACTTTAGCAAGATTTGATAGTGCGATCATGATAATGAAAAAGGGGTTGGTTTGTAAATATAAATTTTTCATGGTTTTTCCCATTAATACTTCGTTTGTTTTAATTGTTCTTAATCGTAATAAAATCGATTGCCTTCTATAAATACACGAATGAAATACATAAAACGTATTTCATTTTAAATGTCCACAGATTTTTAAAAGGATATTTATTTCAAGGAAAGTTCACTCATTCGTGAAAGGAAACAACAACAACAACGTTTTCTATGTATTACAGTTTATTAGTGGCTGAAGAAATTGTGATGTGATGATTCACAAGAATTTTACTAAAAATCATACTCAAACTTCAATAGCGTACAAGAAAAAGTCCTTTAAAAGCCTTTTTAATTGTGATTCTGACCTGATGAAAAAGCCACGCCACTTTTTTCCTTCAGATTACTATTAATGAAAAAATAAGACAAACTGCCAAAATATTCCTCCTTCCTTTGCTAATAATAAACAACGAAAAAAATGTCATTTCATTGACGTACGTAAATGAGCAACGTACGTACGTATACCATATTTGGTTTGAAAAATGCCTGCAGCCATGCATAGCGTAGTAATCTATTTTTATCGTGTCATTTTTTTTAAAAAGTTGCATTTTGACCTTTTACTGCAAAAGACAAGAGCTTTCTTTATACATGCGTAAAATCTAACAGCCATTTTTTGCGTTTGCAATACATACAACTAAAACGTGCGTGGCTTTTCCCGAAATAATAAAAAACTCACCAACGGAAAATGATTTTTCAGGAAGGTGTTTCACTTCGCCCCACTTTTCATCCTATAGCTTAGCTTTGATTAGCTCATTTAATTTGAATATTAACGATGTATGAAAGGCTCATTACTGTACCCATTTGTCATATCTCGCTCAATTTACATTAAAAAATTGACAAACGATGACAAATTGGTTTTTAGTGAAGGTAGAAAATCCACAGTTGAGTCGTTAACTCCCAATATGATATGTAATTAAAATTTAAACACGAGCATGGTGACAAGATGACATTCACGACTTATATACATAATCTGGAAGGGCACGAGACATGAATTATTAATGATATTGTATTTCCCATTTAATTAAGAAAGCTTAATGACTATATAAGCTTATCTAATGACCAAAATCCAATCACAGCCACGCACGCACGCTCCAAGTCAATCCTCGTCCAGTCACCATCAGATTAATCACAGAAAGCATCAATTTATATACCAAGCCATTTAACAGACAACAAACAACAGCACCTTTCTTCTTTTATCAGGTATCTGATCAGATCAGGCAGACTCATCAACGAACGACTTTAGAGACTAATCTCTTTCTCTCTAAGCTCCACCACCAACGATCCAAAATCCAAAGTGCATTTTCCTTCTTTCTTTCTAATAAACCATTTTGTCTTTAAATTCATACCGGACAATTTTCAAGTTCAGGAAAAAGCAACCTTTTTCACAAAAGTAGAGCTGAGAGAAGAGAGGAGCCCTTTTTTACTGGTGATGTGGAGTGGCCCTTTCTTATTACTACGAAATCCCAAGAAAAAGGGAAGAAGAAGAAGAAAATGTGTTCGTTGACGTATTACAGAAATATCATTTTCAACGATTGAGCTAAGGATTTGATTTAACAAAATGCATTTTGTGAGTGAGTGAATCGAAGTAATAAAAAGGGAAGCTTCATATTATTGATGATGATGATCATCAAGGCAGTAGCAAGGCCACTTATTGGCTTAAACCGGGACTGAGTCGAGCTAAAGTAAAGACCAGTAGTAAAATTTTTGTACCCGTCCGTTTTTTCCTTCCTTTTCTCATACTAGAATCTTTCCCGTCCCAATTGCAATTGCTTGCTCTTGCCCATACCTCAATAAAAAGGCTCCCTCGACTCTTCCTAGTTTTCATTCCTTTACTCCACCGTGAATTGTAAAGAACTCAATTTGATCATCGTTTTTAGTTCGGCTTTTCAGTTTTTTTTTGCCCTTTTCATTTTCTTTTAATTTTTTCTTCCTTAAATCAGAGCATTCCAAAAATCTTAACCGAAAAAAATTGTCCTTTTCTTTTTGGTCCAAAAATTTATACGTTTACGTTTCACACAACACCATCAACGAGCTTGCATAGCATTGCATTGATTTATCAAGCAAGCATAATAAAAGTATTTTTAAAGAGAAACCTGCTGCTGTGTGTGAGTGAGTGAGTAAATAGTTGTGAGACACGATAGAGAGCATGGTCCGTTTGATTTGAACAAGTCTGCAAATCCAAAATTCCAACTTGCAACAACAGCCAAAAACCACCAAACCAACCCATTCAAGGAAAACGAAGAAAAGAAAGAAACGACCGTTCTTCCTGTATGGCCTTTTCAGCTGAAGAAAATTCATCAGTTTTTCTTATCTGCTCTCCACATTTTACTTTACACATAAACCGCAGCATCCACAACCGAGCTAGAAGTTTTTACCGGCCGCTGCTGCAAAAGCATCAGTAAGCAAGCAAGCAAGTGGAGAAGAAGCAGACTATCCAAAGCACATGCGATTATAGAACGGTTTTTTTGTTCGTTTGTCCAGCTCCAGAGAAGAGAGAGAGAGAAAGAGCAAGTTTTTTAGTTCAACAACCATACAAACAAAGTAAACAGAACAGAAGCTTTTATATTGCATTGCGTGAGCGAGCAAAGATCTCATCTCATCAGCAGCTCTTCTCAACCAGTCAGTGAAGTGAGTAAGGTCGGGTATCAAACCATACAGGAATTCAGATCATTTATCGACTCGGCTGTCATCCGTAACGTTCAAAAGTCTTCTTTGCTGCAGCAACAACAAAACAAGGCTCCAGTTTTACCGTTAAATTATTACTTCCGTTGCGTTCCTGTTCCAGTTACGGCCAATAATACTTTAAGGTAAGATTTTATTACATTAAAATCTACATATGTACCTATGTACCTATGTACCTATGTACAATGCAAAATAAAATAAAGAATGAAAGAATGGGCTTTAACTTTTATAAAAGTATATTAGTTTTTATTTATTAGATTTTCTTTTTCTCTATTGCAGATTACAGTTCTTATATTGATCTCAAACAACGATGGATTGCCCAAGAACTCCGTCCAGAGATGTGATGTTGAGGAGTCGCCTCCACTTCCAGAATTTGTCCACCGACATTCTGCAACAAGAAAGATTTCACGCAGCGAGTAAGAAGCCGAGGCATACTAGATTTGTTCTGGAAGCAGATTCCAAGATCCAGAATATCTCCAAAGAAGTTCTTCAAATTCGCAAGAGAGTCCTTTCCATCCACACCGATTTGAAGACTTTAGAAGGGAAGATCAACCGTTTGGATGTGGTGAAGGAACAGGCCTGCTTTTTCATGTCGCCAAAACGTATTCTTCTCAGCTCTGCTGCTGGAGTGATTTCTAGGAGGAG
>JAHZNJ010002067.1:0-43355 GCA_027744475.1 Lepidocyrtus cf. sotoi NNG-2020
GAGAAGAATGAAAGGTATTATTGAATTGAATCCTTTTTGGAAAAAAATTTTAAGAAATGTGAAGAAAGGACTCCAGCAGAGAGCAATAAAACTTTTCGGCTTCACCAGCAAGCAACGCAACAACCCAAAAAATCCCCCTTAAGTAAAAAAATTACTCTGGTAGTGATAAAGCTCTTCTTCAATTTGAAAGTTTTGTTTTTTGACTTTCGGATGGACTTTTACCATTTCATTGCGTAATAATACGTAAGGATTAAGAAAAATGGTAGACAATAACGAGAAAAATAGAAAAACCAAGAAAATATTTTAAGGCGGGGATGAGTTCTAAGGAAAAGATAGAGATTTTTAGAAACGCTTGAAAAAATAGTGTGAGAGATAAATCGATCTAAGAGCATTGGCTTTGGAGGAATCTTTGACTTGTTGAGAGAGAGAAAAAAAATTCGACACAGTAAAAGATTAAGCTTGAAGGCACGAAAATGGGTTTTTGTCTTTTTCTTCTTCATAAAAATAATTACACATATATCGTGGTTGCTGGTAGTTATTGAGTGTTTTGAGGTGCATGGGAGGTGGTGGATTTTCAACGTTGAAAATTAACCGTAACAATTTTATCTTGGTGAGTGATTACATCATGAAAAATTCCAGGTTTTAAGAGATTCCATTGCTGAGTGAAGATTAGAGAAGAATATTATTATTTTTTACTGAAACTGAAGGAGCCACCCAACCTGACAGAAATTGAATCGTGTTGAACGATCCTTTGATTATTTGAAGAATGATAAGCATATCAGTGTGACATAATGGAGAATGTTTTGGCGTGCGTATGCTGTGAAGAAGTTGCATTTCCGACCGCACCTACTTTGCCATCATCATCCATCCATCCATTCGTCCCGCACTGTCGTCAGTTGTTCCTACACTCTGATCTGATGCTTTATGTTGGTGCCATGCATTGCGTTGTCATCAATGAAATATTTTATCACCCAAACGCTATATAAAGCTAAAATACATATATTTCAGGATAAAATGTATTACTTCAGTTCAGACAAAGATTTTTTTACCTGCGTTTTTTTTCTTGAAATCTTTTTACATTTTCATTTTCCTTTACAAAAGGGACAAAAAGGTTTACTTACTGGCATTGTGGCATTCATGGATATCAGGTTGACTAATCTCAGGATGAATCTTCTGACACTCCCTGTCTTGTTTCCCATTTTGTTTTCGAGAGTGGGTGGGAATTTGCAGTTTACTATTATAACAACCATTACCGACTACTACTCAATCAGTGCCAAACATTCAGGCGCTGCACTGGCCGAACTGACACTTTTTCCTCCAGTCAGTCAACTTGTTATTATTTTGTTGCTGTGATGTTGTCGTCGACTTATTATTCCTATCATAACAGTTTCATTAATATTAATCACGCAACGATTTGAATAGGCGTATATCCTGCTTGCTGGACTACTACTACTCGTCTCATTTTATCTGCTATCGTTTCTCACATCATTGCCACCACAACTCACCCCAACAGGGAATGATATACGCTCAAGTCATTCTGTCTTCTTTTGCATCCTTTCCTTTGGGAAAAAATGTGGATTTTGGCCGGATGTAAGAAAATATGAGCAGCTTCAAAAATATTTTAAAGGAAAATATATTATTTCGCCCAAAAACCCTACAAAAACTTATTATCTTTTTTAGCGACAATAACCTCTCATTGTCCTCATAATAATCTATGGTATATAAATGTTGATAGCAATGCGAATGCAAATGTAATGATGACGATGATGATAATGATGACGATGTCCATAGTCATACCGGCTTATATGGTCACCCACCACAATATCACTATTATTATTATGACGTACCTTACAAGATAATATTATGCTAACAACAAGACAGTTATATGCTATGTTGATGTTGACGACGGTGGTGCTGTTGATTTCTTCTTCTTATTATGCATGTATTTGAGGGAAAGTACGTGATAAATAAGGTGAGTTTAGCAGCGAATCTAACAAACAATGGGAAATCAAGTGATCAAAAGTTAGTAAACCGTCCCCTCACCAGTTACCAGTCACCGTCACCACCACCATCCCATATAAAACACTCAGTCAAATAATAATTTTACTAAAAAAATGCATCATTCTATATCACGGCGGTGGTGGGATAATGATGGTGACGGAATGACGGGCTGACAAAATACAGGCATAAAAAAGTAGAAACGGTCAAAAAATTGCTATCAAATCCTTTTTCGGACTAAGAAAGTATGGATCGTTGATGATTATGAGTAGAGAGAATGAGATGATCTTCATTTACTTGGGATTATCTCTTGTCCTACTAGTAAGTAAGCACTTTCGAAACAAGCACCAAGCCAGTTGCCACCAACATCCAAAAATCTACTTTACTCCTGCTTACTAGTTTTTTTATTCCGTCGTATTTCTTCTTGGTAATAGAAAAAAGGTAAAAAAAGAAACGATAAGAGAAAAAACTAGAAGAAGAGAAGGGTGAATAATTTTAAGGAAACAGTAAGATTATGAGAAAAGCCCACTTTTTAAGCAATGAGGGAAATATATAGGTAATGTTAATCATGTTTTCTCGAGAAATAGAAGAAAGGGAAGGGAATCATGCGTAAGACATTATCTCTCTCTCTCCTCATCCATTATTATGATGAGATGAATCTTATATTTTGTATAGAATAGAGTAATAAAAATTCTCTATGCAGAATGCAGAGATGTGTGCTAGTGTGATGTTCGGTTGTTGTTGGTGTTTTGTGCTTGTGGGACAAGACGGATGAAGGATGTCGGTGATCATTACAAATTATCATGATGATGATCATCATCATCGTAATATTATAATCATGATGATGTTGGTTGTAGTGATAGTAGTGCGGTAGTAGTAAGTAGTGATAATGATGATGATGATGATTATTCTTCCTTTTGAGATGTGGTCCGTTGATTAAGGGGATACTGTGTAGTGGATTAAAGATTGCGGAGGATACGATACGATGCGATATAATAACAAAAAATTGTTTCGGTTCTCCCTCAACAATTTACACATTGTACTCTTTTATATTACAAAATACCATCGTGATAGTGGTCGTAGTCTCTCTTTTCACTTCGAATTATATTATGCTAATGCCGGCGAGATGATGATTGCTGCGGTGGTGGAGTGGATGACCTATTGTCTCACAACTATAAACGTACGTATATTTTTGGCTAAGAAAGTACTTTACTTACTTTCTAGACCAACGACCAATCACTCACTCAACTGCCATCATCCTGAGTTTAACTTGCTAAATAATGAGAAAGGAAAATCCTCTCTGTTGATTATACTTGATTCTTGATGATTCCGCAGCAAAAGTATCACTGAAGAGGAGAAAAGAGACACAAATTTACAATTAGCTTATGAATATTTCGTGTAGTGTGGGAAAAGAAAAATAACTTCTTTTGGGAGGAAAACAATGGATAATCCAATTGAAAATGCTGCTACGTGACTCCAAAAGGCTTGAGGTTTTCCTTTTCTTTACTTCTACATCAAAGTACTTATCGTCAGTGATATTATTGGGGATTTTCGACGAGTTGACGAAGTAAAGGGCATACATAACAGCAGCAGGTGGATGATGATCATGACGTAAAAGTGTACGGATAAAAAGGGAGAGAGATGTGGATGGACGATGGAATGGTGAAGATTACCATGTTGGTTGATAAACACGCATTTTTGTTCTAATTTTCATGTTATTTTGTGTGGTTAATGTTTGGTCGCATACATATATGTGGGGTTAATTATAAGGTATTACGACGAGATTTAGCTTAGAATTTAGATGAACAAGTGCATGTTCTAATTAGAGAGGATTTACTTCTTAAAAAGACTGTTTTATAAAATATTTTTTTCCTATTACAGTCTAAATGCATATATAGTAGAAGGATGCTTTTTATATCTCATCTGAGTTTTTAGACTGATAATGAGAAAGTCAAGTTAAGAATCATTCCAACAATAAAAAGGGAAGGAGAAAAGATCATCCACCCTTTCTATTACCATGCTGCTGCTGTTGTTGTGAACTTGTGATACAATTTTTGTACGTGCTTCTTCTTCTTTTATCTTAATAAAGGAACTTTCTAGCAGCAGCAGCAGAAGTGGAAAAGAAGAGGTTCGTTAGATTTTGCATTTTATTCCTCTTTTAATATGGCCTATTAAGAATTTTTATGCACAGAAATGAAATAATGGTTATTACATTGAAATGATACGTATGCAATGCACAGAGTATATTTTTTTGCTGAAGGAAATGGGATTGTGATATGATCTATTTTTCTGTAATAAAAATAAAAACGAAGAGAGAAACAGGTTGTAAATAGTAACATTTTAAAGTAGTAAGTACGAAGAAGGATGCTCTTAAATATTTCTAATAATATGTTTGCTCACCTACATAAGGACCACTACCGATGATTATATGATGATGACTTCACCACAACAAAATAATGTATTTGTGCAGGATGCATTATTATTATTGCAGTGTGGTTACGAGCATTTTGTTTTGCTGATAGGCATATTACGTATAGAATATTTCACGGTTATTGCTAAGTGAGTTAAAAAGTGTTGAAGAGAAGAATCATTTGATTTTGATGTTTACACCTGCCTTGCTCTGATTCATTTGTAGCATATTTTTATATTTATTCGTTGTTTGGTCAGTTTCGTTCGTCAATTCATAAACAGTCATTGAATAAATTGATCGAATCGAAATGACGACGATGATGATCGAAAACGGATTATTAAATCGTTACAAAAAGTCAACAATACATTGATTGATCTTTTTTCGTTTGCAATTCTGTACATTAAGCAACAATGCTGATTAGTATTCCGCAAAGGTAAATTGTCTTTTTAGGGATTTGCATTTTGTCAGGAGGATATAGAGATAACACTGGAATGTGTTAAAATGTATCGGCAATTTTTTTTATAGAGAATCGGGTATAGCGACCATCAAAAGCTGCAAACCTGTTGAACCTGTGCTGGGCTTATGAACAAATCTTTTCTAGGATTTTTTTTCTTTCTGATTTTTTTCTAAGCAGAGAGAAGAGATGAAACAGTATGGCTACAGGATGCAGGATAAAAATTTGACATAATTGGCCACACCGTTTAGCCGTCATAATGAATTTGTGTTGTTTTCTAAGTGATAATGTTGATACGCTATGATAGCGAATTGGATGGGGGCGATGGGGGTCGAGGAAAGAATCATTTTGCCAAAAACTTTGTAACTGCTTTACTTAAAAAATGCTTCACCTATATAAAAGGTTGTAGTTCTCTGATGAGCTAATATTTATGTATCATCGTTGCATATATGATATTTTTTAAAACAATAAACTAGAAAAGGTAACAATTCTATTAAACAGGCGTAAAGTATGTGAGATAGGTAAACCATACCAAGACAAAAAATGTAAACGTGTCGATGTCGAGGTCATTTGTATTCCGAGAAGAGTTCGTGCATCCCGTTGTCTTTCCAATTTGAAAAAAAAGGCAGTAGCAGAAAACAAACGGCTTCCAATTATATGCTTGCAATACTACGACAGTAGCCACTAGCCATAACCATACGCTTAATCCATCCCTGTTAACTGAAGGGGGTAAAAGTCTTCGTAATACTCATCACGAGAGATCGTTATTTTCATTCCTGCCAAGAAAAGAGTTGGATGGATAAAAAAATAAATATTTTCTCGGGAATTTGAATGCAAAATTGAGAAAGTACAATCCTTGTAAAGGATAGCAACCTCTGGCACTGCTGTCTGACTGACAGTAAAGCATGTTTGTAATTGTAATTTGATGATGAAGATGAACCAGCTCTGTTTCCTGTGAAAACTGGATTAAAATTTTTCAGCTTTGAAATTGAAATGTAAGATTAGGGATTATGTATTGAAGCCAACATAAAACTAACCTGAGAAAGAAAAGAGAGCTCAACGTACTCTTATTAAAACGGAAAAACTTACTTACATGATGGAGCTTTTTTCTTCTTATCAACAACATAACATTCAGCAGCATGTCAGGCATCTTTTCTTCGAATGAATCCCGCTTAGATGTAATCCTTTTTTGAAAAAAAACTACTTCTTTAAACAATATTATTTCCCTAACTGATACGGCCGTCACTACCACCAGCTTACCTTGATGATGATGCTCTGCTCTGCTGTTGATGTTGAGTTTTTTTGCGAAGTAAAAGAAAATTCATTATCTCCTTCCGGTTCACTGCCGTGCTGACGATGGGGATGATGATGCAACTGACTCAAAGTTTTATCTACCTACCTAATATTTACCTTTTACCTCTTTCTATCAAACACATCCCTTTAGCATTATCATAATAAAAGCAGTAGCTTTCCTCTAAAGATTTTTACGTAAGGACGGTGGCTTGTTGCCCAACCCAGTGTTGTTGTTAATACCATTACTAACTACTACTTAAATATACTACTTATGTGGAGCAATGGTGCATTTGATTATTAATTGCTTCTTTCTTTGCGTTTACTTACATTCTTACATTATAAATTTTAACATGTGAGAACATGTGGGGCTAGGGAACTGGGAGCTACCCCTCTGCTGTACTACATACTCAGGGCATAAACTTGTAACAGGTGCAATGTATCACTGTAAGCAAACTTTCCATCGGATCTCTCCATTCTTTGCTTTCAGGGAAAAATTGCTTTTCATAAAAAATTACAAAAAAATTGTCCCACAACAACAAAAGTAAAGAAGAATAGCAGGAACCGTTTTATTATACATTTTAAGGATCGTTTTCATTTCAAGTCATATGTTGATGCTGCTGATTGATATTCAAAAGCCGAGCTCGCACATATTTGCGAAAAGAAGAATAGCAGGAACCGTTTTATTATACATTTTAAGGATCGTTTTCATTTCAAGTCATATGTTGATGCTGCTGATTGATATTCAAAAGCGGAGCTCGCACATATTTGCGAGAGAAAATAAAAAAAGCATAATAATAAAAAAGAAACTATATCGCATTGCAATTCAAAATTTGCATCCACCGCAAAAACCCGTCTGCTTTAAAAAAATTGTAATAATCATAACATGTGCTCTGCAAGTTTACTCACACAACAGACAGACAGATACAAAAGGATGTGTACAGTCTGTTATAATAATATTTTGGATCATTATAATAACAACACTTGCATAAAAATGTAGTGTTTTTCTTTGATCCCGTCTTTCATTTCGTCATGATCAAGCAGCAAGAAGAACAAGATTAGGCGTATAAAACTCATTCTGATGATGAGTCTGATGTTGATGATGAGGATGATATTTGCAAAAGTCAGCTTATTTACCGTTACCCCTTTTCTTCTTGTTCAGTCGATCAGATGATTGTTTTTTCTTGCTTATTCCTATAATGATTCTGATATTATTATGGTGTCAAAACCATATTCGCCTTTCATTCAACTCTTTCAATTCTCATCTCATGTAAGTATTTGGCATAAAAAAGAGCGAGCTGGACCATTAAAGAATATTGGATTAGCTAGAAGAAGGCGATAGTGATGGAGGAGGAACATTGAAAACTACACCATCATCGTTCGTAACGTAACATAAACATGATATTGAAATGATGCGATGTTGCTGTTGATTATCTTCCTTTTTTAAAAAAGGCCAGAAGCACTTTTTCTTCAAGATGATATGACCGGTTTTCGCTACTTCACGCACTTCTCTCTCTCTCTCTCTCTCTTTCTCTAAAATGATCAAGTTGAAGTAATATTGCATTTTGCATTTCTCAGTGGACTAAAAGAGAAAAGAAGATCCGAATAGGAATAGAGTGGGGAAATGCCGATGTTGCTGAAGTTAAAAAACTTAAACAAGATCATCATTTACGAGAAAATGACGAGAAGATGAGAGTGGTAAAACAAAAAACGCTATTTATTTATGGCGTTGTATGTTATAATGTAATGTGATTTTATTGTAGATATTCATATTTGTGGTTTTTTACAAAACAAGCTTAGCTTACTTTACGATTACTTGATGCTAAAAGATATTATGGTGGTGGTGGTGATTTTGTTGTTGCTACTTCTTCTCGTCTAATAACTTGTCAGTTTTTAGGGAATATGTGAAAGAAGAGATGATGATGGCGAGGAAAAGAAGGGAAATAAAGAATTGAAATGAGTTCGATGGCCACATCAACTAACGTCATGGTGGATTATTGCAAAACGCCAAAAACGTCCTCGTGAAAAACAGAATTTTGCTTGTTTTCCTCCAAAAGGGAATATGTGAAAGAAGAGATGATGATGGCGAGGAAAAGAAGGGAAATAAAGAATTGAAATGAGTTCGATGGCCACATCAACTAATGTCATGGTGGATTATTGCAAAACGCCAAAAACGTCCTCGTGAAAAACAGAATTTTGCTTGTTTTCCTCCAACATTGTTAATATAAATGGATGCAATGCTTACTTTTACTCGTCTCATCATCAACATCATCGTGTTTTTCTGTTGTTCCAAAAAACATTTTTTCTCTTTCTTTTTTCTTCTAGACAAGGAAGAAAATGGTGATTAGTGGGTTGTATATTGACTTACATTTATTTTTATTTAGTTTAAGCCGATGATCGTGGTGTGGCAATACTGGCGATTGGCAATAGTAATAATAATAATATCGGCATAGACAGACAGTCAGCAACAATACAAATGGCATCCCATTTACTGCAAATTGAAAGGTGGAGTAAATAAAATATAATATATGCGAGCGAGTGTGTTGCCACTTCAGCACATAGCTTAGCCTCTTTCACTTTACTACTTAATGGAAGATGTGCATGGTATGCCATTCTGCATTAATTTAGTTAAGGGGAGAGAAAAGCCAACTAATTAACAGGTGGTGAAGATGGTTTCGGTGGTGTGGCAGTGGGATGATTAAAGATGAGAAGTTGCAATCACAAAAATTATTTCTTTTTGCACGGGACTAGTGAGATGCGCGATGATGATGCTGCGATGAGCGATTCATAAAGAAGATGGTTTGTTTGTGAGTGTGTGAGTTGTTTCGTTTTTGGACGAACAAACAGTAAAATAAAATAAAATAAAAAAATACGTGCAATTTTCAAAGCGTAAATCAGACTTCCTTCCATCTTGTCACGTTTCATGCATTACGTCAGTTGAAGTATATGTGTAGGTTTCTTCCCTTCTTAGCCTTATTTTATTTTTTTTTTGGCTGAAAATGGGAATTTGAAGCCTTCCTTTTTACAAAGTGGTGGAAAAACAGTAGCAAATCTTAAAATCGTTTATTTTTTGCCTTTCAATCACATAAATGGAAAATGATGATTATAAGATGTTGATAAGAAAATGCATGAATCGCATGCCTACGAATATTCAAGAACTTCTTATCTCAACCCGCCTCTTTCGTCACCATCATCATCAACATCATCCTCAAATCCTCATCCCTTTTCGCATCTTTTTTTACCTTATTTTAAATGAGGAAACTAGAATAAATGCTTTTCACTTTAAACATTTACTCTTTTTTGCAAAAATTATTGCCTTCACATTTTGAGTTTGGAGAGAGAGAGACGAGCTAGTTGAAAAGAAGTTTGTACTATCTTTACCAAATCTGTAAAAAGTATTCTTTTAAAGATAAGAATGAACCCATTAAAGCTTCAAGTTAATAGGCAGCATAACCAAATGATATTTTCACTCACACACATCACATCTTAAATAAATGGTCGAATTTGGTTACAAAAAGAACTTTCAGCGAAATTTACGTTTCGAATTGATCATTTCATTTTGTCATTTATGAGCAATTCACATCAACATTTTTGTTATAGCTTTTTGCAGTAGACTACTATACTAACGAAAGAAAACCTATTTAAACATTTCAGAATTTTCTGGTCAAATAAAAATAATAATCAACCTACGCAATTTAATTTAACATTCCTTATTTCACACTGAGAAAATGATTTGCAAAGTCTACAAACGAATTTGTTGATGCCGGTGTCAAACACGAAAAATTTACTGTAATGCCACTTACTTATTTACACCAGAAAACTTTTATAATCCTTTCCTCCTACCTACCCAGCCATTAAAATAACGACGAACCAACCGGTCTCATCATCAGTCTAAGCTCTCCATACTATAAATTAGTTTTATCATTTGTCGAAGAAAATATTTTTGTATTTTTGCTACATGCTCTTCTTACCTTACCTTAGATTTTTGTACCTGTCTGTCTGTCTGGGACTGAAGCTGAGAAAGAATAATGTCGACTTGTCGATAAGTCTAGCCTCAATTCAATTTACTTTCCGTTGTTGCTGTTTTGTTGGGAGCTAATGTGCATTTTGTATTTTTGCGTTGGCAATTGGCATTTCAATAATGCGTATACTTAATCTCTTCTTCTACTACTACTACGTACATGAGTCATGGTTTTGATAACGTTTAGATAAGTTAAAGTTTTGTAGAAAATAGAAAATCACTTAACTTTTCTGACGTACCGGTAGATTAAATAGCAGTACACTAAAATTCCTTTATTAGTAACTGAACTGGCTCAGTAGCAAATTTAAATTCTTTTATAAACGACTCAACCCTTTTTGCTTACAATAACTTACGATTAAAGTATTCATCTACTTTGCCTTCCCACGCATTTATTCGCATAGTTTGCATTATTGTACTGTATTATATGTTAAATCATTTCTCCGTAATTTGCATTGATATTTTTTTTCTTCAAAGTCCTCATCATCGTACCATGTACCTAGTAATTTGAGCTTGATTGAGGAAGGTTACAGAATAACAGCGGAACGAAATCAAAAACTGTATTTTTTTCTTTTTACTTTAAAAGAAGTTCACTTTGAAAGAAAAGAAGAGCAAAACAGAACTGTATTATGCGCGAGAGTAAAGTGATATCCATCTACGGTAATATATTATGGTAATGTTATAAAAAGCACGTAATCTTGGAATCCGCTTGCTCGCTCTATCTATCCATCCCCTTTACTTAAACCTGCCAAAACAATGTTTTCCTTTTTCTCTCGTATAGAGTATTTCTCCATCCTTTCGTTGCGTTGTCTTCCTATCCACAACAACCATCTATCTACCCTTTTATTATTGTTATTATATTTTATTAAAAGCACTCTGTTTTCAAAAGGTACCGTTAACAAACAAAAAAACTCAGTTTTTTTCTGCAATTGAATACACAGATATATCTTTACGAGAGCAAATTGCTCACTCATCCTTACATAAAGTAGTTGGCAGATTTTAAACGCCTAAGTTTATAAACTACGTACCGTTTTTTTTTCTTTTATAAAAGGATAAAATTGGATTCAATTTTAATCGTATGTATAGAATTTTTCAATTTTACAAAATTGCTTCAATTGATTTCCCATTTTCTTTGAAGATAATTGATAATAAGTCATCCATCGGCGACGATTGATGAATGATGGTAAACAAGAGGATAAATACCCATATTTAACTAACAATAGCGGATATTCCGCTATTCTGTTTATAAAAAAGATTTTACGTTTTACTTAATACTATAAAAGAAGGAAAGTAACAAAATTCCTTGAATCGTTTCACAGGAATGAACATAAATGTTCGCTGCACCGTACAAATTCAAATACAAAGTAACTTTTTTCAAAGAAGTTATTCTATAAACTCATCAGTTGCATAAATATTTTGTAAGGGGTCGTTATCACCTTTTGCTTCTTTTTTTGTAAAAAAAAATCACAAACAAAAATAATAACTTAATTTGTTTGTAATAATTTGATGAGTGATTTTGATGAAAACGAGAATTTACTGAAGCTGAAGGTATCCGCGCCTGCTTGGTTAATTCAGTGAACAGTGAGCTTAGCTTATTAAAATTTTTATGCAATAAATTCATTACTATTATCATTATCATCATCATAACTTGATTTTGCTTGAGCTCAATGGAAGCAATCCAATCAGAAACCAATTCTTTTAAAATATGTATAAAATGATATTCTTATTTTCTGAGTGGAAGTTGTTGAAGGCGAGCGTGCGTGATCAAATTTAGACACTTTCTTCACCGCAAAAATACTGCATTGCATACATAATCATCATCATTTTCATATTTTTAAGTATTTAAACTACTCATATCATTATTTTGGTAATTTATCCACAATTTATTTAAGCTTGTTTTGCAAAAAATCTACAAACTACTAAATTTTTTTGCAAAATTTTTGTAGAAAAATTGTAAAAGCAGAGCCACCTTATTTCAAAATTAATAGTGCGTCTCCCTGTAACAAGTAACAACTACATCGCACAGCAAACAACAGCAACAACAACTGTTGGTTGTGTTGTATATGTAAACTAAGCTTTTCATCATAAATTTTCAATTGTATGTAGATGTCCTGTCCCACTACTCCAAATCTCCCTTCAAAGAAGGAATGTATTTTACTGTACAGCTGGGTAAAAAACAACATGAAAGAGGAGAAAAAAACGTTCATAAATTCCATTGGAAAAAGTAATATCATCTTGCCTGATTACAATAATCATAATGAACCCATAAGGCACATCATCCCATCATCTCATCAGAAAAAAATTAGAAAATCGTTTTAAAATGTAAATTTTCTGCAATCTTCCCTATTGTACATTGTAAATAGTAAAATGAGTGAATTATTCACTCAATAATTTATTATTGCAGTTGGACACTTATAATTACGCTCTTCTGCAATATATTTATTTTGCCTCTTGGCCAATGGACTTTTAAATCATCAAACGACTTGCCCTTCGCTGTGTTGTCCTCTTCTTCTTCTCTTTCCTTTAAGTTTTTTTTATTGTAAAGAAAATGTTACGCGGGGTAAGTAAGTGGATTCAGTAATAATGATCTTGGCACTGGTTTGGTTTTTGGAGGAACAAGCAATATGCAATATGGCTAAAAATTGCATTCAGTCTTCTTCTCATAATCATTTTTCATTTCATTCATGAAACAGATTGTCTTGGTGGTGGGCACCCTTTTCTTAAAAATGACAATGTGACGTCTCGCAATACCTACGCTGAAAGAAAGTATGAAATGATCCATTTGCATTTTTACTCAGCAGCAATCCATAGCAGTTAAATGCGGTGGTGGTGGTGCGATGGTGTTTTCCTACAACTTGTAAGTTTACCTAAGCTCTTAATGGGAATGAAGATTTAAAGTTTACACATGTTTTCACGTGTGTTAAATTATTACTGTTATTGCTCTTTAGATCTACCCTAAATAACACAGAAAAAACTGAAATTTCTAAAAAAAATCTCACTAAAAGCAATAAAAAATTCTCCCCGAAGGAGAAAAGGCTTTTAAAAAACCAAATGTAATTCTTTAGTTCTTCTTTAGCTTGCTTGACTTGACTTTGACTGACTGAAGTGTAGAGTAGAATGAAAAAATAAGGCTCATTACCAAATAAAGGCTCATTTCACATTGAACTTGAAAGGAAAGGAGAAAATAAAAAAAATGTGCATGATGAGGATGATAATTTATAATTTCTTGTGTAAATACTTGTCGAAATAAAGCTACATGGCCACATGCACATTACTAATGAATTTTTAGGTGCAATCATAACAATATATTGTAAGTACCTACCTACCTACCTATGCGGGTTTCCATGTTGGAAGAAATTTTGTTTATTCAACTTGCTTAGTAAAACTTTTTAACTCTTTAACTGTCAGACAGCAGGATGGTGCAAAAGACCACACGCAAAATACCTACACAGACTCTATACACACATGAAAGTGTTCCGCATTGAATTTTTTATGCTAATGCTAATGACGAATTTTGTATTTTTCTGTAGTAGAAAAAATTCTTGTGGCAAGTTTATGATTAAAGTCGGTGTGTAATAAAATAACAAACTTTAACTTTTTTATCTCTCTCTCTCTCCTTCTTGTTCTGAGAAAAGAGAAACATTTGCTTGCGCTTGTATAAATAATGAGATATTATTAGTAATAACAATAATTATAGTAACATTTTTGTTTAAGATCTCTCACAAGAAGTTACAAGTCAAAGTCTATAAAGGATTAATGTGTGATATATCAAAATGGAAGAGCCGAAAGTTTGAAGTGCGTGTTTTGCAAGATAATAATCATCATCAGTATCCTTATGTACTTTAAATCTTGTTAAAAGTTATTTGCATACGAGGATCATTATTGCCTAAAGCTGCAGACAAAATCATTGCTTATTAATGCATAGCTGCATTTTCTATAATTAATTATCTGGTTGGCCTTCCATGCATAACAAAAGTTGTTGAGGAGAAATGATGTGATGTGTGTGTCTCGTGGCTAAATATTATATATAACAATATTTATAATTTTAAGTGTTATTTTGTCGGTTCATGTGTCGATGGCGGCGGTGTTTTGTCACAAAAATTCATCTTGACTTTTTACAGGTGTGTTCTGTACTTTATGTTATAGCTTTAAACAGTGCATTCCACTCAAAAATGCCACTCCATTCGACAAGTAAACCTCATGTTTGCGTTTGCTCATATTATACACATTTTGAAATTGAGGGTTGGTTCATCCCTCTTCCTCAAACGATACTCCAAAAAGCTCAAGCCAAACACCAAAGGTATTTTGAAAAAAAAATCGAACAGGAGAGAGTAAAAGAGTAAAGACATGTAAGAGATGCCTTGCATGACATATGTCTGTGGAGGTGGTTGTGGTGTCACGGTAGAGGGTGACCCTTAAACCTTTTAAATGCTCAACCTCTTTGTTATGAACATGTCAGGGAGGGAATTTTCACAGATGACAGATTCAAGTGGGGCTATATTACACATTGAAAGTTAAGAATAGGGAGGGCCACATGTTCTCTGTCTGAAAAAATGATGAGTGAGAAGTGTCTTTTAATGTTCATTGTCCTTTCATTTACTAATGAATACAAACCAGCTTAGCATGCGCAAAGCATCTCTTTCCATTAAAATACTATTTTTCACTGTATGATTATATATTTTTTATTTTATTCTTCTGCAATATTCTGCGGCAAAAGATACTAAATAGCTGAGGCCAGTCGGCAATATGTTACGCTCATTTAAATTTAACAACGCATTTTGCACGTAACAATTTCTCACTGTGTGAGAAAAAGAGAAGAACCAGCAAAAAAAAGTTGAATGAAACACCTCAAAAATGTTTGTCTTTTCTTAATTTGCATTTCCACCAAAACTCAACAGAATAAAAAACTGATTATGATTATTAGACGGCTTTTTACTGTGTTTGTTCTTCTTCTTCTGTTGCTGTTGATGACTGTGATGATGACCCTCACACACACGCCACGCTCATTGAGATAGAAATCTCTCTCCCCTTCTGCTTCTTCTTCTGGACTCCTAGTTTGAATTATGTACTACCACACTAAAGTAAAATAATCTTCTTAATTCACAAGGTCAAAATAATCATATGCACTACCACTAGGTAATTTGACATGGTTGTTTGTTGATGAAAAGCCAAAAAAAATCAAAGAACATTATTGCGGAATCACATATATCAACAAAAATCATCTTAAAATTCGAGCAAAAACTAACAAGACTTTCATTAGTATCAAATTACAACAAAATATAAATTGTCCTCTTTTTTTCAAGACATAAGACAAACCTTATTTCACACTGAATGCCACATTATGCGCGTCCCTCCTGGGATACATTTTTCTGATATTTCAGTCAATCCAAGACATTTTTATCCCAGGCAGAATATACAATTTCCATAAAATATTAGAAGATGGGCGGACAGTGCTCTGTTTAGTTGAGAGTTCTCCTCTCTCGCCCTTTATCCTATAGCAGAAATATTTTTTATGCTTTACTCAAGTACCTTTGTTGTTTGTTGCTTTCAGGTGAATTTTTTTATTCGGAATTATTTTTTGGATATGTGCAATGTTTACACCACCGTCTTGGTTGTAATCACGATATTATATTATGGCCCTCGTAAAAATCAGATCAACATTTAAAAAAATTATTATACGATACACCTGTTCCTTTGTATACCTGTACAAAAATTTTGTTGCTCCTTCTCCTCCTCATCAGCATCACCATCCTTGTGTTTTGCGTTGTTTAATATGGTTGGAGGAGACACCAGAGGAGAAATACACACAGGGCTCATATTAAGTATTTTGATATGATAACAATCATTATCAAATCGCCTCACTTTTACTTCATTTTAAACCGTTAAGTAAAAGAGAGAGAGAGAGAAAAAAAATGAAATGAAAATGCCAAAGTAAAAAAGAACGTAAGATGGAAAAAAAATTTCCTCTTTGCTCTTCGGCAGTGTTGAAAATTGGAGATTGTTTTTTATACCTGATGTTGTTTTGGTGGATGATGAAGGTAGAACCAGATCATTATTGTATTATTAGACTTTTTATTAGATGGTCATAACTGATTTGCTTGTTCATCGGATCGGTATTCGGTATATTCCATTATCAATTCAATGCATCATAGAAGTAGCAGGGCTGAAGAGGAAAAACAACGAAAAAAGTGCTGCTGCGCTGCTGAAGATGATGATTATGCTCTCTCCTTCATCTCATCTCTCTTCTTCCTTTTCCTTTTCCTCTATCTTGAAAGCATGATTTTAGGTTGTCTTCATTTCAAATTATTATAAAGCATAAAAAAGAGAAAAAGAGGCAGTGCAGAAGAGCATTGATCAACTTTTATTTTCTAAAAACCGGATTTTCTATCTACAATGATGAGCTTCGTAGGGTGTAGAGAGTGTGTTTAGGATAAACCCCAACTAAATCTTCATTTTAGTATTACTAAGCGAAAGCAAAGCAACTCTTTTTATGGAACGATATGGAAAACTCATATATTTTTTATGAAGGCTATCATTATCCGATCCAGATTGTGTTACTTATGGCCTGTGTAGAGTCGAAGAAATTATGTATGGTTTAAAAATATTTATTAGATAAATGCAGTTTATGAAAGGGTAAGAAAATGAAGATAAAATTGGATAATTTCTTCAAGATGAGGAAGGAGAGAGGAGAAGGAGAAGATTTACAAAACAAAAGTTTTTTTTACGCTGTAGTTAATGCATAGGTATACCACGACTCATTGATGATTTTTCAGTTGTTGTTTTTTATTTCAACCTGTGTGCTCATCATCGTCATCATCATGATGATGATCATCATCTGCATCGTACGTATATAATCTCATTAATGTTTCTCTTACGTTCTGTTGGCTGGTGGAATGCGGACTTGACCTTTTGGCTTGGTAGGATTGAGAAAAACCAAAAATTACTTGGTTGTTGGTTCCTCATCCCATTTTTCTTCTTCTCTCCGACTCCGACCGCTCTTGATCTCGTTTTTAAGTGTGTTGTGGGAATAACATTTTCCCACATAATGATAATGAAGGAAAATGAGTGTTTATTGGATTTTATAGCTGGAAGCGGAACAGAAATGCAAGGTTACAGCAGCAGTGGTCGCGGCGGCACAGTAGTAGTGAGCTTTCTCTGGAATTTTAAAGCTACCAAAAAGTTTCTTCTTTTCCAGAGATTCACTTACTGGGCCATATAATTATTTATGAGATGAGCTTCTTCAAATCTTCAGGCTAAAAAAACTGGACAATAAATAGTTCAAGTTCAAATTCTTAGAAATCTTTTTTAAAAGGAGCTGTCTGATTATATTCTCAGACATGTTAAAAAATTTAAGAGTTTGACTTTGATTTGCCTTCTTTCTCAATAAAATATACTTAATAATTATTGAACTGCTTATTACTCGAATTAACTACTAGCAATTATGAATGAATGCCTTTATTGCCTTTGATCGTTAGACATTTTGAAAGCTCTAGCAAAATTGGTGGACAAAGATGAGAGTCCAAAAAGGACATGATTCATAGCGCTGATAGTAGATTAGATACATTAACCTTAATAGACTTAAACAGTTTACGCAAAAGTAATAATAGCCACAAACAAATTATGCTCATCAACATCATCATCATCCATCGGTCATTGTCTTATTGTGTATTGGCGTGGTCAAAAACAAATCCCCCGTGAATCATCGCATCATCAAAAGATGATGTAACCTTATAAATGGTAGTCTCAATCAAACATATGTATTTGCTGCTGTGCTGTGACTATTTATTTCGCAGAACCTCCTTCTGTCCTATTATTGCAAATAAGTAATTTAAACGGTAAAAGATTATACCATGCAAAACTCTACCATTAAAGGACATTTTTAATCAGCACCTGTTTCCAAACCTGGCCCAGAAGGCAATTTAAAACTTATTTCGCCTATTTATAGAATTCATAATTGCAATCAGTAATAATGATATAAATTTTCATCCCCTTTCTCTCTCTCTCTCTCTCTCTACTCTCTCTCTCTCTCTCTCGGTCATTATTTTAATGGCGGTACACAACTAGTAAAACAGCGATAGTAACAACAACCATAATACACTTTTGTGTAGCTGCTGCTGCGATGGAAAGTGCAGTGAACTGATTTAGGCAAAAGTTAAATAAGTTAAAGAAAAGCGAAGTGAATATGATTACTACTTTTTCACCACGCTAAAACCATTAATCCATCAAAGGGTATATTTTATGGAGCTGTGACTAAAAAGGTTAAATGATGGAGAAATCTTTAAAGCTGTAATAGAAATGAAATGAAACTAAAACTAAAAAAGAAAGATTTCATTTGCATACTTCTTCGTTGCTCATGTAGTACTAAAACAGTCTTATCATCACTAATTATAATTATATTTATACCTTTCCTTTCACCATTAAAACATTTCTCTTATTAAGTCATACTGCATTATTAGTGGGATTGCTGTTTTTCGTTTCGTTTGCAAAATAAAAACTTAACTGTAGGGAAGCTCATTAATTTTGCATAAATAATCCCAGAAAGGAAATGCTAAAGGAGGTATAAATATACGATCTACAGCTAGCAACTACCAAAACCAAGATCATCAAGATCGCCTCTTCGTCTTCTTCACTATCAAATTGGTTCCATTCATCTCATCCTACATGCTTAATCTAATGGCCATCACCATCATCATCGTTGCGTCGTTTTCTCTTACGGCGAATTTCATTTTCTTTTCGTACCTGAGTGAGTGAAAGATCCTTCTTATTATAATTATACTGATCCAATCTCTCATTCAAACTTCTTACTTAACCCCGTTAAATGAAATTGTATGAATCCCGTATGAAAGAAAATCTTGACATGGAGGAAAGGAAATATTACAAATTGTAGATGAGATGAAAAAAGAATAACAGATCGACGAGCAATGGACATGGTTGAATAGCTTCATAAATTAGCGTTTTGCAGTCTATTCTATTCTATTCTATCAAGTTTGCAGCCACCTGTCAACTTCCATTTTTACAATCACTCGCGCAGTCGTGTCGATCCGAAATCAGCGAAGTAGACTTGAGTACTGGCTGACTGCAATGCAATGCATGCATAACTGTCAAGGAACCAATCGATTATTTTGGGCATTCAACCCATCGACTGTCGACAGCAACTCGAGTAAGAATCCCAATCTTATTCTTTCAACTGAAATAATCTCCTCTACTCTGGCAAAATGTACGTCAAAAACAGTTCAATTTTCTGACTTTGAATTCTTAGGTCTTTTATCGTACATGTGTCGTGAGTAAATTTAAAACTGTGAACGTTCGTTGAGCATGCCTTAATGCTGATGGGCAGATGAGAGAAGACGGGGGAAATTACTACACTGAAATATGATATGTGATATAAATCATTAAGGCGTTTGAGAAAAAGTTATCCTTCTCTCTCAACTCTAAACCTTGTATTTTACCATATACATAATACTATTAAATAATATTCAGTGGGTTTGGCCTGACAAGTTAAAAATAGCCAAAAGTAAGAAACTTACTTCTTATGCAATTTTATTGATTGTGGATGTTCATGTCATGTCAATGACTCACCTTTTTCAGTCAGTCTGCCTGTCTGCAAACGTCGTCGTCGTTCCTTCGTCTTAAGAACTTTTTTTGCTCTTCTCATTGTCATTGTATAATTTCAAATTGTTAAGACCTATTTAGGTATGACAGGGAGAGCGAGAGAGAGTGCACATTACGAATATCATATGATGCTTCGGATGTAGCCAAGTGAATTCAGCAACTTAAGCAACGGGATGGTTTTGATGAATTGATTTTTTAAAAAACATGATCTCCATTTCGTCTGGCTCCCGGGGCGGGTGGGTTGCATATGGAATGGAAATACCAAAACTAACCATGATATTATTATTAAATATTCCATAGTTTAGAAGGGATATACCATAAAAAGTGATACTGATCAAAAAAGCAAAAAATATTAATATAGGATTTTGAGCTCTTAAACTTTTAACTCGTTCACTTTATGCATATTTACAAGATTTGTTTATTATGTACATACGTACGTAGTATTTAAAAGGTTTTCTGTTTTATTATTAAAGTGTTTCTTAAGGCGAATTCTCTTTATAAAGAAAGACAGAAAAAGGTTGTTGTTGGTTGTTACATAATATATTTGTTTAATTCATGTTAGATTATTTTTGTGTAGGAGGCTAAGGTTGCTCATGAAACCCTCAAGTCAAAGTCAAACAAAACTCCATTTTCTCTCCCAGAGAAAGTAATCTAAAACGTTATGACAAGTAAATAAAATGCAAAAATGTTGATCTATTTTCAATTAAATTGAGAAGATGAAGAAGGAGAACATGTCATGCAACTATAAAGTAGCATATTTCCTTGTAGATTACAACAGTAGGTAGGTACTTATTTAATGGTTTGATACATCAGCAGCAGCAACAGAAGAAGAAGAAACAATAAACTTAAGAAGGAGAGCAAAATTATTGTTGCTCTGGTGTGTGGCACTCAATAGTGGACATCACATTTCTCAACTGGGATTTTCTTTTTTCTTCTTCGTTACCTTTTCCTGGCGTGCTCATTTCATTTCTTTTTCCTTGAAGAAATTACCTGCGTAATAAATCGTAATGGAGTGGATGTAGTGTAATGTGTGTGTGTGCAGCAGCGTATTATGACGAGTGAGTAAATTGAAAGGAGTAGTTGCGTTGCAGGTAATGTCTTGATGCAACAACCACCACCACAGTGCAATAATAATGTGAGGGTTCATGAAACTCGATTTTTTACTTATCAGTTTACCTTCACAGTTGCACATTACCAAATGAGAAAGGAAAAAGTTACTAAAGCTGGGCATTTCCTTCGGTAGAATGGATGGATGGATGATGGAATTATAGGAAGACAGGTTCAGTTCAGCTACCTTCTACCTATATTATTAATCCATAGTCAGCCAGTTACATTTCATTTTATTACGTTTATAGTATTAAATAGTTTGAAAGTAACATAACAATGCAACGCAATGCTATCTATCTCACTGCATGGAAGCAGTAAATCTACGTTTATTAGAAGGACGCTCCTTTTTCTTCATTTTTTCAAATGCAAAATCGTAATAATAATGCACGTTCACATTTTTAAGTGTGACTCTGTTTCTTGAACTATAAAAATAGCTTCAGATTTAGATTGTTTGTTACTTTACTTAACATAAACTTCATGACATGAAGGATAGGCTGCTTACTTAGGTAAGTAGTAAGAAAAAAGCTCTAATCATAGTCATCCTCTTCTTTCTTTTCCTACCACACCGACAACTACAACAACCACCTTCCATCCGCTCCCTATTTCCTTTTATTACGGTACTTTTAAATTTTTCTTTCCGCCTTCGCCTTTCCCCACGACGTTTCTTGTTACTTGTTATTTAGCAGAGAAGAAGGGAAAAACATTTAAAATTTTATGCTTTATTGTCTTCATCTGATTTTCTTCCACTCACTTTATACCGCCTGGTTTTTCTCCGATTTAATTTAAATTATGTTCCGGCATATTATTTATCTTCAAAGTTAAAGATACTTATTATTACCCGGTGGCATTGTCTTCCGCATTATCTTTACCCGCACTAATAGTTAGTTACTTTACGTCTTTTCTTCCCACTAATAGCATACTACTATCATTAAAGGATTGCTATAAAAATGAAATTAGATGAGATGGAATATAATCTTTAACGGCTAACACTAACGTATATAGTTTCGATTTGGTACCCATTACAATATAAGTAGCATTGCTGCAGAAGAGCTAAAGAACGGGTACATATTATTATTTTCTCTCCTTTTCAATAATAGATCAAGTTCAGTTGAGCGACTTTGATTAGTTCATGTTCATCTTGCCGAAGAATAGGCAATAAAATTCAATTGATTATTTCTTCAACAGTTTAATTACACATTTGGTTTTATTAAAGTAATTAAATTATATCGATGTAATTATTTGATAACGATGTAATAATGTAGAACAGCGTGATTTTGCTCCCTACTAACTTCTAACAAGATATACTTACCTATTGAGTAATATATTGCTTTGCTCTTCTGATTAATGATTAAGATGATCATGATGATAATTAAATTATACAATAAATTGGTTGATGCGAACAAAGCAAAGGTGTGATTTCGATTTCCCGCTGCTATATATTCAAATCCCACCTTTATTTCCTGTTTTCGTGTTTATTAAACCTTAAACGAAGAAAGCTACCGTTCATCATAATAACATGGTGGTAGAATAAAGGATCTTCCTTAAAAGCTTGTTCCTACCCTTTTTGCTACTGTTAGGTAGCTGTGTCGTAGTCGTCGTCGTCGCCAGCGGAAAGAACCTGATTAGATTAAAAGTATTAACATTATGAAGGAAAAAAAAATGAAATTGCATCAATGTAGATATGAATTAATTTTTCGTTTCGAAATCTAAAATGCATGTACTTACACTAAACTAATCTTATCACTAAACAGCTAAACCGAGTGCTAAAAAACTCCTTCATCCAGTAACAGCAGAGCACTGCAGTGGTTTTGTTTCTGGTCTGGTCTGGTCTGGTCACAGTTTCACGAGGACCAACGAAGCAAAAGCATTTACATAAACTTTTGACTAGACTAAACCAGACTAGAAAGACGAGACATGCATGAATGTGAGTGTTTGTATGTGAGAATTTTTTTTTGGAAAAGATATTGATTTTAATTCAACCAGAAGATCAGAACTGAACTGAGCGTTGCATAAAAAAAGTCTTCTTCAAAAGTATTGTAAAAGTAAAGACCTCTACTGCTGTGAGGCATGTAATTGAACCGATGCCAAATTGAAACAAACCACAAAAACATGGAAGTATTATAAAATCAGAGCAAATCATTATTTAGAAGACAAGCGTAGTAGTAGTACCATAGAATAATATACGGGTGACTGACGAGTCAGGTTCTGAGGAGAGCTCTTCTACTAGTGAGTGAGGAAATCTGATTGAGATAAGATGACAGTAATAAGCTCTGACGTTAATCAATTCTGATCGGAGCAAATCGTGCTATGCAAGTTAATTTGCAAAATGCAAGCAAGGCAGGCAAGGGCATCGTCCTCCTCCCCCTTCATTTCATTGACGACGACTTGTTATTATTACTACAGATACAGATATTTTCAGACAACTGATCTGATCTCATTCTCATTGACTTCCTGCTCACTCGCTTAAATGCAGAGTGTTAGAGAATCAAATCAATTAATTTTTTTATGAAAATATAATTTTTTGACATGACCCAAAAAATAAAAGGGAGCTTCTTATCAGATGCCACCTTCGCTGTCTGAAAAACTTTTTTGTGAGTTTTTACTCAGAAAATTTCAGTTGCCTTTGGCTAACGAGACTTTTTTCCTTCTATTTGCTTGTTTTGAAGATTAAATAAAATACAAACCAAACCAATAGAAATGCGCTTTGAGAAAATTGTTGGCAGCTTATCCAGTAAATTGGATTAAAATCAAAGTCAATTCGGAGCAACAATGTCTAGCCTGCGAGCTGCGACTGTGTTTGCTGGATTAGTTTGACAAAATGATATAATCTGCTTCAATTCTTTCGTTGCTGTTTGCTTTTGATCAGATATGGAAGGTTGGTGAAGGTGCCAAATTATATTTCTCTAAAGTTATTAAAATGAAATTTAACTCAAGAAGAACGTGATTTGCCTAAAGGGAGTCAATTTTAGAATTTGATTTTATTGATACAATAATAAAAATGTACACAAAATTCTAGTTAGCACTCCCTTAATCATTAAAACGTATAATATGATGACATCTAGAAATCCTTGAATTCTCGGCGTGTAGGAGATCACATCTATTATGCAGCCTGCAGCTTTAGCTTACCTAGAGCCAGAGCGGAGCTGCATTTTTATTTTTCAGTTGGAATTAAATTTTTTGTCCTTCAATTGTCAAAAACTTTAATAACCAAAGAATGGGTGCAGAATTTTTTGTAACTAAATGATCTAATTCCCGATTATAGTGCTCCGTCATTGCATTTAATAATTTTTTTTACTATTGGTGGAACAGTAAATCCTTAATAATGCGCAGAATAGCACTAGCATCAGCAGATTGCGATCGGTCGGGCCAAACAATTATCGCAAATTGACTTTTGAAACGTAAGTGCTCAAATTGCTACTTGTCACCTGGCATAACGCTTACAATTAGATTAAAGATTAGAAAGATTAAATTAAATTCGTAAAGAAGAGAGAAGACTAAAGCAAAAGCAAAACATTATAAATATCTGCAGCGTAAGATTCATTGTCCAATTGTCCATCATCCACTTTCTTCCACTTCTATTTGCGTGCTCTTGTAATTATGCAGTACTGATTGATTGTCATGATTGTTTGTTAATTCATTCAACAAAAAAAGCATCACTCAAATGGATTTTCTTTTTTACTATCAACTACCCAAAACCAACAGCAACGTACGTGTATTCACTCACTGACTCCCTCTATCTAACCTTTCGCTTAAATGCCCATAGTTCGTCCAATTATATCCTTACTTACCACTTACTTTTTAGAGTGCAAAATTTCTAACAAGGTGTGATTTAAGATGATCATCATTATAACGTCCATTCAATCTCAATCTGAGAAAAAGTCGTGATTTTTGGTTTTTTAACAACAGCAAACAACAACGGATTGAATTTTGCTTACTTTTTGCCATTATATCGACTCAATAATCGACACGCATGATATGATCATCATTATATCGTCATCTAACAACAAACAGCGTCAGGTAAAGATGAAATGAAAACTATCTGTGAATTGTGATGTAGTAGAGAAAACACCTGTTAGTTTACTATTATTATATTATCTTATTGATTTGATGTATTATTATGAAAAAATTGCAAATAATAGCAACTTCGGCCATGATCGCTCACTCACTATTCTATGGATTGACCCAATCAGCAAACTGACCGTTACACCACAAAAATGAATCTGAAATGAAGAATTTGCTATTTCAAACTTCCAACTAAAAAACCAAACAGAACAGTTAATTTTCATAATAAGAAAATACAAAATAGCAACAAAAAATCCTCCCCCTTCTTGTAAGCAGAATTAACAAATAATTTTTGAATGTCCGTTTAAAGAAGTTTACATCAAAACTTTTTTATATTGTTTGCTTAGTTTATTGCGACGCTATGATTAGTTTACGGTGATAAGATAAATGGAAAAGAAATTGGTTAATTCTAATTTTCCTAAATGAGAATTATTGAATCTAAAATATCGTGATTATGTTACTACTTGTTATTGTTGTTGTGAGTGAGGTCAAGCAGTTATAGAATTTATAATGCAATAATTTTTCAGCTTAACTACTTTTTTGTCACATAATCTCCATCACCTATTGAGAGTTCATCAAAGTATAGTATAGGTTCGTCCTTTCGTTCTTTCATCTACTTACTCAAATAATAATTGCTTGAAATAATAATTACTTGTTAGAAATGAATTAAGCAATATGAACACCCTTTTTTGTTGGCGGTTGGTCTATTTTTTTCGGAATATTTTTTACGATATGATCATTTAAATCATCACAGTCCTAGAAAAAGACAGAAGCGGTTATTGCTTCTTACCAAAGATGGGAAATACTAATAATTTTTTATAAGAAAAACGGTAATATTGAAATTGAAATGAGTCACGAGTCACGCATTTTACTATTGATGCATTGCATTGAGTTTCTTGAGTCTCTATCTTTGTAAAGTAGGATGATAGTAATATTGTAATAATAATAATAATGGGTTTATTCTCATTTATGTTAACAAGTTCATTTGCGGAGACTCTCTGACTCTTCTGACAAGGACTCTTTTTTAGCAAACAATTTATACTTTTGTTTGTAACCGACAGGCAAGAAGCGATAAGTCCATAACTTCACTTTTGGGATATCTCTTTACAGATATGCCATTTGCCTTCTTGCCATCCATAATAAAAAACGGACCAAGCCATGCGAGTCAAGCCGACAGACAAAGATGTAAAAAAATCTTATTGTTAGAAAAAAAGGCGAGTTAGCTCGAATCTCTTCTTGGCATGGTTTTTGGGTGTCTGATTGTGCTGTGTTGTGCTTGATTATGCAATAACACAAAATCGGACGATGGAATAATAAGGGGAGTAAACGCTTATTGTGTGGGGGCGTTCGTCTGCAAAAGATTTTACCATTTTGATACGTTTTTCTTCGGCTACTTCATCATTATGGATGATGGGCAGAACTAGCTGTCATTTCATGAATAGCTTCTTGTTTTTTTTCATGACAAGAGAAGACAGGCCAGGACAGAGCAGTCGGTCGGACGGAAATTTCGATTATTCAAACCGTGTAGCAATAAAATAGCAATTCATTGGATTTTCTCCGCCGCCCGCCACATTTGTTTTTTCTGGCTATCGCAAATAATTTTGGCAAAAGGAATCGAATGTCTTTTCAAAAGGCTAATTAAGCAGGAGAAGTTACAATGAAATCCTTTTGAATTTCAGTTGAGTCACGACGTATCCATATTTTGTAGGAGAAGAGGAGAAAAAATTTGCTGACGCAGTGTCAAATGTCAATGATGGAAAATGGAGCAGAGCAAGTCAAGCTGTGCTAAGAGAATATGAGAGCAATCTGCGCTGAGAAAAACTAAAAATGAGCACCTACATAGTACCTATCTACCTACCTACGTCGTCGGTGTATTATTTTATGCAATGCATTCTTATGATTTGATCTCCTTTCTCTATAACACATCAAGGAGGGTGACTTACGAGTTGAATATAAATTCGGCCGTTTCCTTAGATTGACCCGAAGAGTGACCCCGGAACGGATGGGAATTATTGCTTATTGCTCATTTGCTCTTATTTATGCACTGTATTTGTATTTTCATTCACATATTGACACTTTTATTTCTTATACGTGCGCTCCTTTTTCCTTTACGTTCACTACGTGTGTATTAAATGGAGATGATTGATAGATGATTAATAGAAACAGACATGTAGATTAAAAAGGCCCATTACACGTACTCTTTTATCGCCTCGAAGGAAATGTAAACTTTCATTGTATTAATGCCGATGCGTGAGATATGGTTCATCATATTATGTATACTTCGTAGAGAAACGAGCTCGGCAACTTTTTCTTTAACACGATAATAATAGTAATGGTCGAGATGATGATAAATTCATGATGTTCGTTCACCAATCATCGTCAACGCTAAGTCAATTATTATTACAACGTCATCGTTATCATTTACACTTTTGTGACCTTTTTTAAAGTGAAAGAAAAAAATGATCTGACATTTTGCAAAAATATGTGCTGTTGTGCAGTATAAATATATCTTCCACATTCCATTGACAATTATGATGAGATGAAAGTCGTTGAAAGCGTGGGACTCTCAAAATGCGATTCGAAACGCATCATTTCATGCGGAGGGAGAATTCAATGGGATGATGCAAAAATTCAAAATCAGAAAGAGAGAGAGAGAGAAAGAAAGAAAAAAAGAATATACACGAGCAAGAAAAGTGACTCCGTAATGATATGCTTTTTGTCGATAGTTTATGTAGGAAATAACAAGGCACCATCAAACAACCATCTCAAATTCAAGTTTTGATTTTTGATTGCATATTTCATTGAATTATCATTTGATTCCCCCCTCCCGCCGCTTTTCCATAAACTTGTTTTGCATTTCCATGTTGCATGATGCAAGATGCAAGCACGCTCTGCGCATTTATTATTACTATTGTGACGGCAGGAGCCGTGTTTACGAAAACTAACAAACTGGAGAACAAAAAAAGAGTGAAAGAAACAAAAAAATAAATAAGCAATTGGCTCAGCAGTTTATTGTGGTTGCAGGCGTAGTAGGTTTGAAATGACGCTTATAATTCAAGATGCATTTTATGCAAGTAAGAAGTAAAAGAAGAGAATGAGGAACTTTCTTCTTCATAGACCGGTTTAATCTTCATTCTTGTTCCATTTTTTCTCTTAAAAAATCTGCTGCTGCTGTTGTTTGATATTTAATTCCAGTTTTATTACTGGACGAAAAAACCCGGAATTTTTGTTGCATTTTACATTTATCTCCCGCTGGACATGATGATAGGTTTTTTCTATAAAATAATAATAATAATGCAATGCGTTGAATGCGATGCAGTAAATAAATAATTCATGAAAAGTTATCATAATCAACCTCATCATCATCATTCTGGTCGTCTGAGTGCGCATTAAATGCAGCCTGCCATTAAAAGTTGCTGCTGTTGAAGAAATCGAAACAAAATCCAAAAGATTATGTTCATGAATGATTATGTTTGATGCTGCTGCTTCTGCTGTTCATGTAGCTAAGCGAACATGCATCTGTCATAAATCTTTCTCCTTTCCGTTTTTTGTTTATTTAGTCGGTCAAGGAAAAGGAATTTTGAAATTGTGCATCTTCATCATCATCATGGCCATCTTCATGTGTGTATGTAGTAAATAATCGGTGTGTCTTCTCTCTCTTCTTGTCTTGTTTTATAAGAGCGAATGATGTGACATGACATGCATCAAATAAGTAAGTAAGTCCATGCGTGGTCTTGCTCATCCCAACGATAGATTATTTCATGAATTATATGTTATTCTCGTGAAATCGTACCTAATACATTCAAGGCAGTTAGAATTGAAAGAGGTGAAGAGAGAGATGAATAAAATGTTCCTGCGCTGCGCGTATCAAATATGATAAGATGCCTTTTGACAGGTTGACAATATGGAATGGAAGGTGTCACCCACCCTCACTTTAACTCATGTTTTGTTACCTCACACCACCCAGTGACAATTAATTGACATTGTGTATTCTTCCATCTACATTTAACTCTCATTCAAAATGGAAACTGAAATCAAATAAATCTTAAATAATAGCAATAATTTTACTATCACGCCAAAACTTCATTGAAGGCTGCTAGTGCAAATGCAAATTAACGCATCTCATTTTAATATTATTCACAATAGGAAGGTCACTCACTCGCTCACTCACGATTTGCAAATTGTAATTTTGTAATTATGATTTTTCTGTCTGTGTCCTATCAATCCATCATCTCACACTTCAAGTCAGGAGGGAAACACTTATAAGGAAATAAAAAAGAAACTTTTTGCATTCTCTGATACCTCATACTCATACTTACTTAATATAATGTAAACACAAATTAGCATAAATGAGCTCTAAATATTAATTATTACGATGATAAATGATAACAGCCTTGGTTCTCTCTTTCTCTCTCTCTTCTTAACACAAGGAAAACAAATAAAGTTAGCACAATTGGGAAAGGGTGGATGAATAAATTCATCCCTTAGAAGAAAAGCCATAATAATATAATAATAACTGCCCCACTCACAAAATCTTAAACTGTCACTTGACAAATTTAGACATTCAACTTTGCTCGACTCCTCCAAAAAGAAACGAAATTCTGTTGCTTTGTCTTCCTTTTCCCTAAATTTAGGTGGGTGGGAGTTCATTTGGTTGAATGGACCGCTCCACTTGTGTTTTTGTTCCCCACCAACATCAACATCCTCATTTGCAAAAGTGGATGAATTTTACCATCTGTCGTGTCTTAACTGTCGGTTTTGTTTGTCCTACCACTACCCATTACTATTTCTAATAAAATGATAAAAGTAAGTGGTGGCGGCGGTACACTGTATGAAGGGAACAGAGAAGAAAGAAGTCTAAATGAAATGAAAATGACACAGATGAATTAATGAACACTAATTCAGTTTCCTTCCCTTAAATCTGTTCTGTGTTGTTATTGTTAAGGCTCTTACACAAATTTACATCATAAATACGTAATATAACAAAACAATCAACAAAACCACACGGAGTGAGTTTATTCTCATTAGAAAACGCAATCAAAATCAGAAGCCGTTGGTGTTCCGTCGTGGGCATAAAGTTCCTTCACTCGCTAATTCACTCTCACACTCACTTTGTAGTTTGCAGTGAGTATAACCATTCAATTTCTTCATTCGACCGTCCACCACTACCACACCACCACCACCCCATAATAATAGGGTAATCATCCCTTACCGAACAATGGCAATAACGGAAACAACAATAAGCGAAAAATTTTCTGCTAACCATGATGAAGCAAATTAAGTGCGCACCTTCAAATCGCCAAATTACCAAATATGTGTCAGTAGTCAACCTGCGGCATTCCCCTATGCATGAATTTCTGTTTTGCTGTTTTTTCGTTTCTCAGCTGATGACGTCAGCTCGCGGAGTTCTCTGCACTAAAATACATTGTAACACTGAAATTGACTGAAACACGATGAATATTTTTCTGCATTACAAATGCATTGTACACTAACGCATGAGCACGTCATCAGCTAAGAAAAGCAAAATCGCTCACTTTGGACGGGAATGCTCTACCTTACTCTTATATATACCTTGGTCAGTAGTGGTAGTAAAGAAATTAACCGCTGTGCAATTGCTCACATCGCATCAGTTGATGATGATGATGAGGATGTTAATGCTGATGAGAAGATGACAAAGATTATTTCACTTTCTCGCTAGAAGACTCTCAATCTTCTCAATTCTCAATACTGTAAAAGGATGCTGATGAATTTGGGAAGCCACCACACTTTCTTCTTCTTCGTCTTCTTATTTTTATTGTTGCAAAGAAAAAAATGCATATATCTAAGCAAACTTTTTTTCTGCACCGCATTATCCTCGTTGGGAAACTCCTTCTTCAGTACAAAGATTTGACATGACTGATTATGATTATTAAAGCTCACATAATGTCAACTGTAAAAGGCAATGGTGGGATGGTAGAAGGAAAGAAAGGACCAGATATCTTCACAGTAATCTGACATAAATATGGATCCATGTGATAATCATGATTATTATCTACATCACAGCAGCAGGTTTGATGTCTGCATAATAAATTTACAATAATAAGTTCACAACAACAACAACAGCAAAAAAAGTCGCTGCAACAATGCAAAAGTGCAATAATAAATTTGAGTTTGTATTATTGCGTGCATATGATCATCTCCTTTTTGGAAATGGCCCTCTTTTTATTTGATATTTGTGAGTGGACCTCCTGCCGCTATTATTGTCACCATCGTGTCATCATCCCCATAATACAGCGGTGATAATCACCTCTCTGATCACTATTTTTTCTCACTATTTCTCATTCCTATAATTTCATATTATGTAGTAGAGAGAAACAATATGAATATCTAAGAACAAGAAGTAATCATCATATTAAGCATAATATATAAATTGCAAGAATGACATTATTATAATACGCTGCTGATTATTTCAAGGAAAACAAAAAAATTGACTCATAATTGTTCTCTGTATACGTAGGTAATCATCAATGCTCATAAAGTTAGCATTTTTCCATTCATTTCTAAAGAAGGCTATCCCATTGGGCCACCGCCATTCATCTGAAAAGTGAAATGACAAAACCTAGCCCAATTCTAAGAAGAATATCTTAAAAATTTTTGCTCTATAACTCTCTGCTTTTTACGTTATTAAAAGGAAAAAGGAACTTTTTGAAAAGGACAGAAACATCATAAAGGAGGAGAAGGAAAAGTCGGAATAGTAATTTTAATTTTTTAGTATTTAAATTAGTGAGGCAATAATGCAATGCAGTTTTTATCTTTACTTGCATGCGAGCTATTCCTTCGTGCTATCTTTATGCAACAGCAAAGAGGAAGGGAAAATAATAATAAACTGAAAAATGTCACTTTTTAAAAATAAAATTGATATACGAATACCTCTTATTATTATTATCGTCATCATTATGATAACGATTATTATAATCATCTCCTCGCCTTGGTTCGTTGGTTCAGCGACTCAGCGTTCAGCTTATAGCTGTCATGTCACCCAATCGGTTGTAATGTAATGCTATATTCTTCGTACCCCGCAGTCAAACATTAATAATAGACTTAAATCTCTCCGTTTACATTTGAAATTGAATACTGAAGAGAAATTCTTGATTAAATTTTTATTTTTAGAGTTAAGATATTATTAAAATGATGATCGTTTCATCTCTGCGTGGTTTCACTTCATTGGAAAATTAAAATTGATGAAATCGAAAATATTTGTTTTATTCAAAGAAAGGGCTTTTTATTTGAAGTTTAACTATTCTTTGAATTTCAGGGATTAAATACTTTAAATACTAACTAAACCTCCTCTGCCATGTTCTGTTTAGCGTAAGCAGCATCTTATTTGATTGACTGTAATTCTGTTATTCTGCTGAACCTTTCATTTTTGTATTTTCCTTAACATTTCACTTCCCTTCATGGCATTGTTTAAACTAAGCAATTATGAATGATGAGCAGAGTAAAAATGTGTTTTAAATGTGTTAAAAATCTTTCCTTTTCGATCATCATCGTCGCCAATGATTCGATTGCCCGTTGAATTGTTTGCGAAAGTTATTAAAGTGAAACTCGTCATCTTCACACATTACCCCTTTCTTCATCCATCCCTACGCAAGTACATTACACATTCCTCACGAGAAAAAACCCTTTTGGCTATTGATTTTAAAACGTTTTTGTTTTTAAAGATTATCTTTCAGAAATTGCACTTTTTCTTGAATAAAATATAATTTCATTGCGATTTCATTATAATTTTTCTAGTTTTTTTCTTTGCGTTCACAAGAAAATGTTAAGTTTTAAGGAAAGTGAAGGATAGCGCGACAGCTTTTTTCGTTTAAGAAATTCAAGGTGTTTAGACATGCAACAAACGAACGGTTTGGCTTTGGCTGCATAGTTTGGTACAATATGCCACGAATGCGAATGAAACGAATTTTCATGTCACTTAACTTCATTTCCATTTTTTTATAAATTCATTATCGCTTTCTTTTTCTTTTCTTTCTGAATATTGTTTGAAGTTTGAATGTTTTTTTGCGTTTACATGCCCATGTTTTCCTAATTAGGAATCCGTATTTTTTACTATTTATTCCATTTTCGAAATTTTTGGCAAGTTGATGGTAATCTCGAGATCCGTTAAAAGTTTGCTAAAGTTTCATTTACAATGATACTTTGTCAGGTGACATTTATGAATGGTTGAGAAATGAAATGAAGATGGTTTCAAAACATTCTCTTGTTTAAAGTAAAACACGTTCCTTCTTTGTTCAAAGAATATTGCAATGTGACGAAAGAAAAAGAAACAATGCAATGGTATGGTAGTTAATGTGATTTGCTTTTGCTTAATTTTAATTTATTATTAAAAAACTGCTCGCCTTCTTCATCACTTTACTACAAATACTTTCGCTTATTCGCTAAAGCAAATATTTATGACCATATTCACACAAAAACAAAAGTATTTTCATTGTTTTTCTTTAAATGTTGAAAAATACACATTTACACACTTCTCAAAAAATTAAAGGGTAATTTTTCTTATTGTTTCTTTTTATTTTGTTTTTACAGAGTACCTCTGCAGGACAAGAGCTGTTGGACAATGTATTCAAACACTTGAACCTAATCGAGACGGCATACTTTGGGCTCAGATACATCGACAACACAGGACAAACGGTAATTAGCTTTCGTTTTCAGTTCTTTAATATTGTTCTTTTCAAATTGAGCGTACCGTTATTGCACTTATTTAAGGATAATTATTAAATTGCATGTAAAATAATCCAAAAACAAAGCTCAATTTATCTTACTATGTTGCATAATTGTGTGTCAGCGTGTTGCTGTTGCTAGTTCTGCTACTTCTGCTGCTGCTGCTGATTATGATGATGATGATCATCATCCAATCCATTCTTTACTTTTACCTAAATTAATCATGTCACTGTCGTCTTTTAATGTTACTTTGTTTTACCAGATATTTTTCAAACAGTAAGACAGACAGACAGCTTAAAAAGAATTTACGAAATTATGATCATTCTTAAAATGAGCTTATTCTCGCCTTCAACGTAATTAACCAAAAGATGAGCACGAAGATTATGTTTCAGAACAGACAACCGTTTTTCTCATTTTCCCTTTTAACTACCTACCTACCTACTAACTACGTATTAAACTAAATGAGCAAGCAGAGAAGGGAAAAAAGATCTTCTTTGTACAAATTATTTTGCACAAATTTTGCAATATTGCATGTAAAGATTATCCGATCGGATTAGGTTACAAAATTAAAAATTCTGTTCGTTTGCATGACCTCAAGCTCAAGCAAGCATAATTACCCGATCAAGAGATTTGAATCTTTTATTCGTTTTGTAATTTTATAAGAAAGATGGAACTGGAAACCTCTTTAGATAAAAGACTATTACTGCAAAATTAACTTGAAAAAATAAACAGAAAATAGACTTTTTGATGGCTCATGCAATAAAATTAAAATTAGGAATTATAGGCAGTCTTTGACCTTCTCTTCTTGCAGCAACTGTAAAGATGCTGATGTTGTTGTGGATTGCGTGTAATTATAAATAGGTACCTACAAAGGTTCTTTTTCAAACAGTAGTTTTTAATCCTTAGGTAATTTGCTTTTTAAATCCATTAAAAGCCGCGATAATTTACTCCCCTTCGGCCCACAGGCTTAAAACCATTTGCGATGACCTCGTGGTCAACTATTATGTTGTATTAATGAATGCTTTTTCAAACCAAACAATGGAGATAAGCTAATAACTGATTGGATTCAGGATAAAGCTCATTTGTTGGAGCTCTCTTTTGTATTATCATTGATCATAGCTATTTATTTGTTTCAGTCAAATTTTCAATTATTTTGCTTTTCATTAAAAAGCCATACATTTTTGCCTCTTCAAGGTAAAATTTATTATTTATAGCGTAATAAATTTTAAAATTATATACAACACAAAGCCACTGTTTGTGCATAACAACACACAGATGCCTAAATACTCTCGCTACTTTTTAAATATCTAAACAAAAAACTTCGCAATGACGCGACGCTTCGGACAATGAGGCGTGATGTAACTGACAAAAGCAGAATCCATTCACCTTCTATTAAAATATCGGCTGTTCCTTTTTCTAAAGAATTTTTTGACGATGTTTGGATGAATGTGACCAGTAATTTATTATAATTATAGTATTTTTGAAGTCAATGTGTAAGGGGAGCCTATAAATGACTAAAGATGAAACTGAATCTTACTGTTTCATCTCGTAACTCAGATTTTTTCCTGTTGAAGAACAATAGTTAGAGCAAAAAAATGTGACTTTGACGCTGCCGTTACAATGCTGATTCATTGATTTTAATAAAAGGGGTCTTCCATTTGAACAGTGTGTTTCTGTTTTTTCGTTTATTTCATAAACATAAACGTGCGTATATAAAAGCTTTGCTAAAGACAAACCAAAGCAATATTATTATGATTCTCCTCTTCTGTCTAGTATGTACGCATTTGTCCAACCATATAATTTTCTGTCGTGTACTTATTCATTTGTCAACTGAAGTGACAGGGCCTGGGTCACTTAGTGCACGATCCCATCATTCCAAGCCACACTTTTCCTGTCATCATCACATTATTGTATAATATCGCTCTCTCTCTCTCTTTTAACTCACCCCTATTTTTCTCATTTTCTATTACCTACTTATCATAATCACTTACAATAAAGTTTTGCTGATGCGATGAATATCGGACGAACGAACGAACGAACGAGCGTTCAGTTCAACCCATTCGCTTATGAACAAGTGTACGAGTACAAGTACAACTGTCTTTTACAATAATAACGAAACAACCGACAAACTTTGTAACAATGAGAAAACAAGTAACAATGAACGTGTGTTGTATATTATGTGATACACGATTTTCGCACTTTGTAATAATAATAATAATAGTTAAAAACGAGCATGCTCATAACGTTATTGTTGCGTTCCATGTTCTTCTCATTGATAAATGATCGTGATTGGATTTTTTTCAAAAGAAGATTGTAAAGTGCCAATTTAAAAAGACCAATCATTGAATACCACGTACATTCTTAACATCGATATAATATTGTACAAGATGAGCAACAAGCAGCTCGAAACTTGTATAGGTCGTTATTATTGGATATTCTGGTATAAATATAGAATTTCGTATGCCAAAATTCAAAATAAATGCTCCTTTAGTTATCCTAACTCATCGCCATCAATATCATGATAGTCCCTGATTTGCTTGATAATCGTGATCATCGCTTAACAAAACTTTTATAATAAGCGCACTGTTTGCTCCCTTTTGTCTCATCAATCAAACTCCATCTAACTTGGTAGAAATGAAAAAAATGATTGATTGAATGAATTGGGATGAATGACTGACTGAGGATGATGCTATTCGAGGAAGAAGAATCATGAGAAAGGGAAGACGAAAAGGAGACAGAGAGAGAGAGAGTGGAGGGCAGACAGAAATATTTCATATTTGTTGCTTGACTTTGCTAAACATGTAATCAATGGAACAAGGCTAAAATGATTTATTCCGCGCATATGTAATATCCATGCTAATAAAGTTATAAATATTTGTGTTTATGTTGTTTGCAAATTTAAAGAGAAGAATTATTTATTGTGCTTAAATTGGAAAGGGAAGCTCTTCCTTCAACTCTTAAAACTCAAGATCAAGCAGATATTGTAAAAAATGAATGAATGACATGTAGACACATAAAAGAAGCGCTTATCATAGTTTATCTCAGTACATTCTTCTTCAATTTTATTTTGGGTATATCATGAAATTTTCAAGGACTTTCTTCGTAACAATGAATGAGAATTTCTATGATTTATTGTTTTGTCGTCTTTGTATGTTTGTGAGAAATGTTTTTATGAACTGTTTTCACGCACAGAAAAAAAGGAACGTGATTTTGGGAAGATTATTGTCATGTTTGGAATTTTTGGAAGTTTACGAGCAAAGTAACATCTTTAGAGATAAAAGATAAGATACGAGATAAACAATAGGTTAAATTGGAGCTGAATGATGGTGCTTATCATCAGATTTGTTAATTAATAATTCATTAGAGTATGAAATTGTTTACTTCCTCCTATGATATGCTTTTTGCTCTTGAAAAATTTTACTAATTAATATTCATTTATGTATTTTTTTACAGAACTGGCTGGACCCAAGCAAGAAAATTGTGAAGCAGTTGGAAGGTGAGTGATTTAAAAAAGTTAATTTTTTATTTAGGTATTTAAATTACGTCCATAAATTACAGGTTACAAAAGAACGAAATTATACATGTCTTATAAAACTGTAATAGTTCTCTTTAAAAACACAAAAACTGATTGCTATTTACGGTAAGAAAGAGTTGCAGCTCATTTCATTGTTAATAATTTGAAGAATGGAAATGCACATTTTACTTTACACAAAGCAATTACGTATTACATCAAAGATATAATGAAACCATATATTGACAAGAGAGAGACGTAATAATAGTCACCGAGCTTTATCCAATATTTTTCCAATGAAAGTAAATTAGAAGACAGTTGAAAGGGCTTACTATGCAAATTAAAGAAGTGCAGAGAGAAATAGTAGGTATGCTTTTTTAAATTTATAAATAGCTTGGAATAAATCTATAGCGATTGGATTGGAATTGGATGTAGACTGACAGGTGACAAGAGATCCTGCGCAAGAAGTGAAGACGTTTCCCACTTTATCAGTGTGATGTATGAATTGTGATTGTAAATAAATAAATATTCGCCTCTCAGTCATTAAATTAGCATTTATCCCAGCCTATGCCATGATTAGACAATAAACATCAGTGTCAGTAGTAAATATAGACAATTTCAAAAGTAAATAGATAAAGTGCTTATAATAATAGGTTGCTGGCGAGTGGCAAGCGAGGGAGAGAAGAAATAGGCTGGGAATTCTCAACACTGAGTAGGATGTCCCTACGCCAGCCAGCCCTGGCACTAGGGAGCGATGCGATGAGACATAATAATCAACAATCACCCTCTTGACTATGACAATGCAAATGTATCTATCCCTGAAAATAGCCTTTTTGACAGATGGAAATGGTAATTTTAAAAGGACAAGTAGGCACAAGGTGTATAATATTACTTTATGAAATTCTCAAAATTATTATTTAGTAATCAACAAGCGTTTAAGTTTAATATATATATATACTGGTGGGATTTGCTCAAGGGGTAGCAAGAGAAGAGTAACTCAATTTCGCCAATACAAATATAGCTTATTTAATATTTTAGTAAATTATATTACTTTTGATGATGATGGAAAGAAAGGAAAGCTTGTACGTTACGAAGTAATTTATTTAAAAAATTTCTTATGCATACAAATGCGGATTGTACAGTAGACTAGGCCACACTCATAATAACTTTATAAATATACCTAAAATTTGATTTAATAATGCTTAGGGCAAGTGGTCAGCAATTATTTATCCTGACACCATCGCATCCATCGGCATCATCATCATCATCGCGTGCCTACGTTCTGCCTTAACAGTAAAATTTAATGTAATAATGAAATAAGAAACAAGATTGGAGCTTAATTAGTGTTAAAGTAAGAAGAAAATAAAATGTTGATAAATTCAGGTAGACAGTGAGACACCTTTCACACTAAACCATACACTAAAGTGTGAAGCCTGTGAGTATTGTTATGATTAAAAGCTAAATTATAATGACTGCTCGAAGCTACATCTTCCACAGAGGGTTATATGAAGCGAAGAAATGTTGTCATACTACCCCAATGATAATTTATGAGTTTTCTGTCATGGCACTACTGCTGCGCTGCGCTGTGTGCTATGGTAAAGATGTAGTGTGGTACCTATGCAAAAATCCCTTTTCAACATTTACATTTGCAAGTCATGCAAGAAAATGTCTGTTTTGCGGGACGGGCGACGTGCCAATGCCAATTGAATCTTGTGTGAAAGACAATAGGCGTGTGAGGAGAGAGGAATCCGCAGAAGACGATAAAAGTTAATGAAGAAAAAAGAGACCCTCCACAAAACTTTTTATTTTTTCACCTGGCACATTTTCCATTTTCATGATTGATAATAAATGTGGTGCTGGTTTAACAATTGCAATAATTTTTTATGTATGTATCAAAATATGACGGCAGCATGCAGCAATACTACTGAAACAAAAGCAATTTGTAATAGGCATACATAGTGTGCGTACAAGGATGAAGTATGATGGAAAGTTGATAGTGTACAGATAAAAGAAATGTGAAATGACATGTCATCATGTCACGTCAACAGTAACAACATTTAAAGTCAATTTAAGGTTTTAGAATTTACTAAAATACAGCCGAACGATTCATTTACTGTTTTTAGTACGGGAATGAAAGCTCTAGATTTATTTATTGCACGTCAATAACAATAACACGCACTAAAATGATTTGATTTTTTCTATTTTTTAACCATAAATCTGCAAATATAACAAATTCTGTTCAAATAGTTTTGATTCCTTTCAGCAACAAAACTGTTTCGGATTTATCATTTGTTGTTGTTTCACAATAGGTATAGAATATGGCTGCGATCAAATTTTGTTGATTTATAATAAATTTCATTCTCGGCACAATTTTCTAGACTGTATCATCGTGCCAACCTTTCTCCTTGTGTAACTGCGGTTAAGAATTTATTTAAGTTACTTTTGGTATGTAATTTGTTAACACACATTCTCTTACGTAAACAACCCAAACATAAAATGCTTCATTTTTCAATTCGATTCATACCTGGTTTTCACACCACCAATTTTCATCCCATTTTTGATGAGGGAAAACCACCATAACGAATTTGACAAGAATAGGGCAAAACCGACATGAATTCTTTTACAACCACAAAGTCATTTATGGACAAATTGCTACCTACCAGCTGCTGCTCTTAATAACTTTTAACACAAAAAATTAATGATCTTTCGTTATATACTTTTCTTGTTTCAGGAACTGAACCCTATACACTTTATTTTGGAGTGAAGTTTTATGCCGCAGATCCTTGCAAGCTTCTCGAAGAAATTACTAGGTAAGTGTGACACAGACACACGGAATGAATTTTAAAAATGGAATAAGTATGACATGTACATAAAATACTTTTAATTGCAAAACATTTAATTGAAAATCGGAGTGATGGCCAAGAGCATCCCATAACGAGCTTTTTATATAGCAGCATCGTCCATATTTATGCATGCATGCGTAACTAACTAACAGCTTGAAGGCGTCATAATAAAATCCAATCTGTACCTCAGCAAACATTTAAAAAGTTTTTTTTGTAAGTAAGTAAATGGCAGAATTCCATACATTTCAATCTTCATGAATTTGTTAAAGTTTTGTTTTGTGCAATAATTGCAAAAAGGCTCTTTATTATTAAAAATCCAACAAAAAAGCGCAATAATGGTCATAATAATAATATCCATTACTGATTCCCAGACATGGAAATCTAATTGTTTTTATAGCTGCCGTGTCGTTCCTGTTACTTCATCACACATCATCATATTGTCATAATCATAAATGTGTTTGTTGCAGACACCTTTTCGTCCATTCCATCCATCCCTGTTTTCACAGTAGTTCGCTTCATTCATAATAATAAACATCTAAAAAATTTATATTTCTTCTCCCTTTCCAAAATTTTCCCCACTCATTTTCAAAATAGTTTATACAGTTTTAATGCAAACTGTCTGGTGCCGACATGCATACGTAATTACCGTAGTTCTACAACCCTTTTGAATCAGTTTAACTCATTTTTCAATAAGTTTTAGTTAGAAGTATAGTAGCACTCAGCATACCTAATCATCATCTACCTACTTACTCGCAATTGTAATGCTAATTATTTCAGTTTATTTAACTCCTTAAAGAATACGAAAAAATTCTGATTATCATGTCATAAGTCAGCAGGTTTAGAAGTGCTGTCAGCGTGTAGTTTACGTATTTTTCAAAAAATATTATGCAGATTACTTTAAAAGTACTTGTTTGTTCCTTACTTACAGGGAGTAAGCACAAATGACAAGATTCATCATCAAACCGTTCGTTCCCGTCGTCATCGCGCAAGTTTTACGGTAGACGAGGTTAGGCGCGGTGCAGTGGTGGTAGCATTTTTCAACAATGCCATGTCAGTGCTACCTTTTTACCTGTCTTTCTGCTCCTTGTTGAAAACAAGGCACTTAAACAAGCATTCCATTGTTCCTTGCTCGTCTTAATTTCTTTCTTCCTTTTTCAACCCAACAGTTTACATGCTTTATTGCTAATTTGCGATGACATTGGCTCACCTTCCACCATCACCACCACCAACTTTTTCGTTAAAATGTAAAAGGCTTCTGCGTTAGCTTAAACTGGTAGAACACGATCGTAAATATTGCTTAAAAATGTTGCTACAAAACTACTAAATGCTTAACTGAATGTGCATAATACATGTTTTTGAACTGCAATAAAAGGATTCGTTATGTGATGACTTTGACTTCTGTCTTGTTCTTTTTTATCCCTCTCTGAAGAAGTCTGAATTCATTAAGGATTGTGTTGTTGTGATGTGTTATAAAGTTTATTATTATTACCCTATAGTACTCTTATAAAAACACAAGCGAAGCAATCCAATCATCATAATAATATTAAAAACAACAATAATAACAACAGCAACAATGCAAAAAGAAATTGCAGGCACAAAAATGTCTTAATTTTATTTTTATTGTCCTATCTATAGTCATATAAGAATTGCGTTTTGATTAGAATTGATGTGTCAGGCTTATTGGTTTGGCACCGACTCCCATTGTCACCTTCTTCATTGTCTTTCTTTCTCTCTATAAAAAGAAAACAGGAATGGAACGTGATTGTTGACAAGTGCAATGACGACGATGAGGATGAGGGTAAAGTTGTTGTTGATGCTCATATGAGGAGGATGCTGCTGGTATAATTTCCCCTTTGGCTATCTTAATTACTACCGTGTTTAGAGATACTACATAATTCACTGTTGGAGTTTATACTTTTGTACTATTAATGCTCAATAATTAACTTTATAAAAATAGGATAAGAGGACATAAATTCTCATTCAGTTTGAGTTAATGTCATGATCATTTCCTTATCATCATTATCAAACCTTTCGTTCTATTTTCTCTTTACAGGTATCAGTTCTACCTACAGATAAAACAGGATATTGTTCAAGGAAGGTTACCAATCTCCTTCGATTTGGCCGCTGAGTTGGGTGCTTACGCTGTACAATGTAAGTCTACTTTTTTACTTGTTTGATAATAATAATTTAATGTCATTTTGTTTACTAGACCGCTACCCCACGATTTTACAAATTGAGGTCTACAGCGCAGCGACGCGACGACTAACTTGAAAGAGTTGAGTTGAGTTCGTTAAAAAATTCACAATTCTGTTAGCATAAATCACACCACAGAAGTATCAGAATCGCTGAAGTTTTTTAGAATATTCATATATTTAAGTTTATGTTATTTGATGTGCCGTAAATAACTCTGATTATTATTAAATTAAGTGAAATATCACACAATGATACAGTTCATGGAAGTCAGTCAGACAGGGTTCGTCTGTATCATTTCTCTATCATCTCACAAGTCATCATCTCATTTTACTACTATACACAACAGCGTTTGAAATGTTATTCTCTTGCACAAGCTGCCCACAATTTTTATTCATATTATTCTAGTTAAGTTGATGATGTTGCGTTACTGTTTTGTTGTAGAAAGATGATTTTCGTCTCGGATCCATATTTGTACGACATTTATTACAATGAGCCATGACAAGTTATCTGACACAATAATGTCTTCACATTTTTGGGAATAGGCACAGAACAAACTCGCTCTCGCTTTACTTTACTTATGTACTTTACGTCTCCTTATAATGCCCAGTGGAAAGCCCTCCACCACCACCACCACTCAACAACTCGTCTGAAAATCTCTCCTCCAACCAATATAAAATACACTTGTTATGATTTGATGATTACGATGGACGATGATGATGATGAAGTTATGATTTGTTGTGCGTATAAACAAAGTTGATATGATATGGCTGCAAACAATTTTTATTACTTTTCGGTTTGATTATTATTATTACATATTATTATCATCATCGTTGGTCGGGAGCGTATACAATCTGATTTTTAAGAGGGCATGGACATGTACACGTAGAACATATTTCGTTCCTTCGATGTTGTTATTACGTATCCACTCGTTAATAATAAATTTCGACTCCTCATGACTTGCTTCCGGCCACGCGCAATTTAAAGTTTCTGAATATCACTGCTTAGGTAACCCTATAGGTACTGCACTGCTGCGTTTATTGACAAAGGCGTATATTTCTGTTTAAACTTGGTAAAAATTTATAAGTGTGTAGGATGTTCTGTGAGTAGAATAGAGTAGATTTCAGTTAATTATGAAAGTCTTATAAAAACTTTGAAGG
>JAHZNJ010002068.1:0-12085 GCA_027744475.1 Lepidocyrtus cf. sotoi NNG-2020
GACTTAAGTTTTACCCACAAATGATTTTCATTCCCACTGGTATTTGTAAAGTAAAATGAGAAAAGACTTGCAGGAAAGAGCAACGCCAACCCCTGCTTACTACGAACAAGGAAAATATTGCATTATAACACAACGAAAGGACGGATGAATCTTCTGCGGTGAATCGTAGCGTAGCATCAAGTCAATTGCGTAGGAAATGGACGCTCTTAAAGTAGGAAATATTACAGCTTATAATATAGTTCTGAATCTGATGCTTCTGCTGCTTCTGCCCCAATAATATGAAATATCTTTTTTATCTCGCCATTTTGCCCATTCTTTCTCCACCATTTTGTTCTGCAAATGATGCAGATGTTGAATGAATACGCTGGAGAAGAAGAATAGTTGTGTTCATTTCATTGTACTTTATGTGGAACTCCATGAACAAAAACGAACTTATTCTCTCTTCTCTTCTTTTGAATGCTGAGTTGGAGCTTGGAAGTTGAAACAAGCAGAAAGTATTACAGTCTGGTAGGATGATGTTAAAAGCACATCAAATAGCAACTTAAGTCTAATGTAGAATATGAATTCTTCATTCAACCATATTGTTTCCAGTTCTAGTCTTTGCTTTACTTTGCTTACTATTCCTCCACACTGAAACACTTGTTCCTCCCTCCACCAGAAAGAACAATTCTCTGTCATTTCAGTTTCCCCAAATTATGAACATAAGAAATATTTTATATGCTATTATGATAAAACCAAACTACCTGGATCTGTATCTCTATTGCATTGCATTCACCATAATATTACATTATTATTATTCTCTTCCTTTGCCCTAGTTGTCTATCTCCCCAAACAGAAGTAATGAACGTAGTAATGTAAGTAATATTCTTTCATTTCCAAAAGTTTTTACTTTTTTTCATAGTGTAACGTAACATGTGGCACATGATTATAATTACAACAACAATTCTGCAAAATTTATAGGATCCTATCCTTTCCCACCGTACCACCAACAAACACGTATCATATAGGTAAAATACAACGCTACGTGTGTATTAAAAATATCAAATAAAATATAAAAGAACATTACTTAAAAAGTCATATAATCATCATCATCATCATCATCATTGATGGCACCCACCCTGCTTTTTTATAAACCGGAAAAAATGCTGTAACGCGTATTCCATATTATTCAGGTTCAGGCGATTCCAGTGACAAAAAGACAAGAAAGAGACTTCTTCTTCCTTTTCGTAGCTCTTTTAGAGCGAGTCATATATTCTGGCTGTGCTGACAGTGAAGATAATCACTCTGGGAATTTTCAGGTGACTCTTTATTTCTTCCCATTTTCACATTTTTATGGCTACTGTTTGGCTATAATACGGGGAGATCCGTTGTTTATTGTTATTACGTGCATTGCATTACATTATGTATCTGTATATCTTATACAAACAACTAACAAAGTTTATATCTCTCCTCTCCATAGCATGCTTTTTGCCTAACAGACTTTTGCGTTTTACGAAAATGTATCACGCTTCCCACTTCCCACAACCATGCACATTAATACTGGCAAACAACTTCCAGCAAAATGTAGTGTATCGCTTTCTTATTTTTTAAAAAAATTAAGCCACTTTCTAAGAGCTAAGATAGTCAGTATGTTTATAGGTATGTATTTATATATGTCTACCTGCTGAAGCTTGAATGAGTGTTTCGGAGTTTATTACATGGAACTACGGTGGAAAGCATTTCTTTTTCTTCAAGGGATGAATTCCCCGTAGATTTTACTGCAAATACGCAATTACCTTGAAGGAATACGAAGAATTAAGGGAGTTATTGGCAGTAAAAAATCGGAACTAGTAAAAAAAGTTACAACGCTGCAGTGCTGTGTGCGGTGTAAACTATTTTCTAGTTAACCATTTAAATCTCCCTAAGCAATTTCTTTTCTTTCCCATCTTGTAATTTTTTACCACAACAGCAGGCAATGCAAAATAAAATGCAAGGTAGACACGACTTTCTCTTTTTTTCTCTCTCTCTTTCCTACATGATCTTTGTCACGGCTCAAATAAAATGAAATGAAATGTTCTTCTTGCATTAGCAAACCATTACCCTGGATAAACAGTTCATACTAAAACATTTACGAATCTTAAGAAAAGTAACCTTAAAAACAGCCATTTGAGTTCTCAAAGTCGATTCCCATATTACGAGGGCATATCACAGAAGAGAACAAGTTGGGAAAGTTCTCACGTCCTTGTAAAAGTAAAAGTATGAAGTAAAGAAGAAGCAGCAGCAGCAGAGAAAGAAGAAGAAGAATAAAAGTAAGCATACTTAAATACACACATTTGGTCACAAAATGGACTAAGGCTATCTTCTCAGATACTCTCTTCTTCTGAGAGATGCTTTTTATAGTGCATAATAATATTCTACTTCTTCTGCTATTTGCATTTTGGAAAGCTTTCTTCATTTAATGATGATAGTGCTTTTCTTTGTACGTGTTGACAAAAGTGGAAGAAGGATGGATGATAAAATAATCGCGTTAAGGACAACGACAAGTTTGTCATTCTCCTCCTTTTTAGTTTTTTTAGATTATTATGGAAAAGGAAGTAATCGACAACTTTCTTCCTTCAAATGGCGGTCACATTGCAGTTAAGAGTTAAGTGTGTTTACGACCGGCACAAACTGCTGCTGTTACTGTTGTCTCTGAATCTATTTGCTAAGCGCATTAAGTTTTTTTTAGTTGTTTTGAATCCACAAGGTTTAGCATAGCACCACTTTCTCTCTCTTTTACTTACTCAAACTACAAAACTCTAACAGAACTGTTTCTATTTTCAATCTACATACTAAATAATATTTTGCACGGAAAAACAAAAATCCAACTTATAATATAGTAAAGCAGAAGATTGTAGGGCATCGCCGAGACGCGGCGACAATGAGAATGTATTTTGTTGAGAACAAAACAGAAGAGAAGAGTGCAAGTGGAGCGAAAAGTGAGCCAGAAGCTATATATTTATGTACGATGTCGACGAATACGACGATGAAAGTAAATGGGGGAAAGGAGTAGAAATGTAAATATTATAATAACGCTGTGTTGTAGAAGAATGAAGTTGTCCAAGGAATAAGTTGTTGGTGGAGGTGGTGCAGGAAAACGAAAAACTTTTTCTTTCCTCCTCGTTCGCGTCGCTTTACGAACGAGACGCCCCTATTAACCCAAGGTTATGTTTCCTATCATAAACGATAAGCCACTAGCGAAGAAGTTCTTCTTCAAAACACACGTATATTTACATAATCCAAAATATAAATACAAAGAAGGAGACCGAGACGCACTATATGTATGCAATACAAATCCAAATATTTTGTGTAGGGAAAAGATTCTTCAGGAAGTAAATCTTCCGCCGTACACAACTAGTCAAGAATTTTCTATTTGAGTGTGTAATGTCATGGCATGCCATGCCATATGAGGTTCCATTAACTGCTTTCACTTCACTACAGCGGCAAACACTACTGCTTGCCTGCTTTCCTAAGAGATTGGGAAAAGAAATACGATTTCTGATCATCATGATGTTGATGATGACTAAAAAGTATTGCTTTTTTCTTTGTAGAAGAAATAGAGAGAGAGAGAATAGAGAATACCGCCGTGCCGTGGCGTAAATAAAGCCTGCTGGAAAATCTTGCTCGCTTCAGCATTGTCTTATTATTATTATGTGGAGAATATAAAAGACTTCTGACAAGTTTTTAGGCTTTCATTTCTCATTATTCTGTGTATGCTTTTCGTAGCAGCAGTGGTAGGGGCACTGCTGCTACAGGCTTAAGAAATATATTGCTTCTTTCTTTCTCTTTCTCCAAACAAAATGATGAAATGATCGCGGCAAACGGAAGAAAATAAAAGATGTAATAAGATTGATACTGAAGTTGAAGTGTTGTCGTCTCCATTGTATTATTAGTAGAAAGAATGGATGCGATGAGGGTGTTACGCTTTCGCTTATCCAGCGTCCTGCTGACTGATTTACTCATCACACGAAGATTCCAAACTATGAAAAGATTCTGCTTTATGCTGCATAAATATGAAGGAAGGTCGTATTGTATTATACATAGTGACACGGACGGACGACTTGTCTACGAAAATAGAACTGGGAAAGACGTTTGCGTTGCTTTGAGTTGTCAGAAGGTTGTCTTCTGAAGGAATGATTTTTGTTGGAAGAGGAAAGATGATGTGGAAAAATCAGACGCTGTACATCTGTTTTATAATGCATCAGTTTATATGCTTTGTCAAAATGCCTTTCGCAAGATTTGACATAATATTTCTTTACACTATAAACTGATGTTTTCTTTGTGAAGATTTTTTAAGAACAAGAAAGGAAAGAAATTCGTTCACTCTTTGTATCTTTGGTATAATAATCTACGAGTATAATATTATGCTTCATCAGCATTTTGATTTTATATTAAGAATTTTCTTTTAAAAAATGAAATCACCACTGCGTACTGCACTAGTCGGTCGTTAAGAATTGTAAAATCAAGTTGTAAATGTGATGTATCAGCTCATTAATATAAATTGACGTTTTTAGCCCCAGCCGCCCATGGTCGTGTCCATGTCATGTCAAACTTTCAAGGAAGTGTACGCTCAGTCAGTATGATTACCAACATTAATCTGAAAGTTCTATGTTGGCAACCGCATATATGCTTATGAAAATACCGGTTATATATCTAATACATGTACGTTTTATAGTTTTGTGCGAATAAGTATGAAACTGACAATCAATTAAAAGCAAAGAAGACGGAGGACATGTGTTAAAAAATCTGAGAAGCATTTCCTTCTTTCTTTAGCATTCGTTCTCCTTCATTAAATGCTATTATGAAGATCATTAATCTGCGCAAAATCAGTAAAATTTCGTACCTATTATTAGGAAATGACAAAAGAAAAGAAATGTACATTAAGTGAACAAAAGCCTTATAAAAACAGGAAAACCTTGTAAGTCATCATTATTGTCAATACTTTCATTTGTCCTTTGTTCATCCAAATCTTGCTGTACCTTGCAGGTTTTGAAAGGTTAGTAATATGGTTACTATTAATGAACTAGTTTATTTTAACTGAGTTTCAACTAAATGGAGAATAAATTTGTATAGTTTGCTTCAGTGAAGTGAACAATAAATTCTAGCGTAAAATTTAACCCACACTAGATCTAACTTTCTCTACTATTCACTATTCATCAACGCTAAAAACTAGCTTTGCTTGCACAAAAATAAATTTTGAAAAGTAAGAAGAAGAAGAATTAACAGGAAAGCTTTTCTAATGAACAAAAAGTTACTAAAACAGTAGAAGTGGCAGATTTTCAGTTCCATATGCCATGTTTTAGAAATGATTTCCATATTTTCATTAGCTTTTAGCTGATGACGACGAGTGGAGTCTTCAAGGACAGCTTTTCATCATCTAAAAATGTTTCCTTCTTTCATCCACGCATCCTCTCTCTTCTCTCTCTCTCATCATTTATTGCGGATGGAAACTAACAAAACTGTGCATTTATCAATACAAATAAAAGGAGTCGTTATCGCTGTAATAATAATTTCTGTTTTTGTGTCTGTTTGTTTCGTCGTACTACTAGAAGCTTATCGTTAGTTGCCTTGAATGCTTTGTTAGTATATCACTCTACTCCCCATTTTGCACTTACGTCCGGCTCATTCTTCGAAGAAAGGAAGAAAAGGGAAAAGCTCTGACAAAATGGGAAACAGAAAGAATGATTTCTCTACTGATATATCACTTCAGAGCAGAGCCGTGCAAAGGAGAAAATATTTTTATTATGATGGGAGGCAAGAAGAAGAAGAAGAAGAAGAGAAGAAGAAGAAGAAAAAGACTGACAATAAAAATGATGATAAGGGCGACATCCTTCATTCTCTCTAGAGCCAGATCCTTTCCTTTTCCTTCCCCGTCGAGTTTTTTTTTGTTAAGGATTAGTTGAAAAGAGATTTTTCCACAATATCAGAGAAACTAAAGTCTAACAGATGAGAATAGTAATAATAGTAAAAATAGTAATAATGTTGTTTGATGCGTTTCTCCTTCCACTCTTATGAAATATCTTGCTAGTGAGTGAATATCCTGCTAGTAGGCAAATACAGACATGTACACATAATATGTACTCGTGCACATACACACGTTTGATACAGAAAATGGAAAAATAAAATATCTATTAAGAGAATGATGTGATAATACTGATGATGATAATGATGATACGTAAAATTCTCCTACATTCTTTTACTGCGAGGATGAATCTGCAGAAACATTTTAACCTCATCTCCCTTTCAATTTCTCTTTTAACAGTAAACCATCTTATAAAAGGCAAACTAATGCAGTGAAATCATTCAAGGGAGAAAAATATATTTATTTCGGTTTTAAAAGGTATTCATAATAATACAGATAGTAAGATGAAAAAGGTAAGTCGGATTACCAAAAAAAGCTCATTTCATTTTCTCGTCGAAATGCATAACCAATGTCCTATTCATGCTCTATTAATCCACTAATATTTTCATACTCATTTCGGGGAAGTTCTATCTCACGGTTTATTGCACAATATTCCGTTTATCATTAGAAATGCGAGTGCGCTTCACTCACTCAGCAGTTGACTCGTATTGACTTTAGCATACTTATTTTTTTTCTTTGTGTGCTTCATCCACATTATCATTTATTTTCTGTATTTTCTCAGTCTACTTCTACCCCACATATGTATGTATTTGTATAGAAATACAAAGTATTAGAATTTCGAACTAACGCAAAGCATGCACAATAAGTTTCGCTTCAGTCATTCAACGTCTGCGTTGTTGTTGTTACCTGATAAAGTTGCTGCTCATCATTTTATCATCATCAACTCATTATTTCCAAGTTTTCTTCTTTTGTAGGGTAAGCGTTCATTTAGAGAGAGAGAGAGATGTTGAAGTTTTCAAACTTTGTCAATACAGCATAGACAGAGAGCTTTCGTGTTTTGTAAGCCGTAACCTATTTTCTCAATTTACGGAAAGAGAAAAAGGAACAAAACGAACGGCTTGGTACAGTGAAAGCGGAAATTGATATCAACGCTACAAAAAACGTTATGTATTTTAGTATCTATGTATGTTTCTTAATGGAAAAAATGCTTTTTATTATTTCAGCTACGTCTTAACATGAAATCGTATCATAAGAGGTTTTGGGTAAGGAACGAAACTCAAGTAAAGGTTATTCAAGAGTTCCATACAATTTTTCATTCAATGCACACTCACGGTGTGGGTACACCGGTTGGATAATTTTTAAATTTAATTTTTAATGGAAAGACCCCATTAATCCAAACATGGGCTTCAGAAAAATTAGTAAAATGATAAAGAAATTGAAACCACAACGCAAAACACACACGATGCGCGTTTTTGCTTGTTCGTACGATTTTCGTGAGTATAAAACGTGATTTAGTTTGCAACTTTTGCAACCCAGCTCCATAACCAATTTGATGCTTTTCTTCCTGGTTAGAGTCATGAAACTCTGGGGTCTTTGAGGTCTGTTTCTAAATTACAAAACAATGAGCAACAAATCTATCTACATCCATACATCAAAATTTTGCCTGATAGTGTTCCTCCTTCCAACCTATTTATTTAATCATCAAAAAGTTTCCGCAACCAGACTACAATTTCGTTTTCAAAATTTTTCGTTGTTCGTTGTTCGTTGTCACGCAATCCATCTTTTCATTCAGTTAAGCATGTTTCGCTAATGAATAGCTGAAACATGTACTGTTTAAGAAAATGAAAGTTCGGTCTTCGGTACCTCAGATTTAGAAAACCAAAGCTCATCGTCTGTACATGGTTTCAAAAGTGCTATTGGAAACTGGAAACATATTTTATTCCCATAAGCTTCTCTTTTTTAGTAGGAATTATCGATTCTTGAGATTGGATATTCAACTATACGTTGATTCTATTCTTCTTTCTTGTATAAGCAAAGCTTTCTATCTTTAACAATAAAGCAGTTAGGAAAATATTGTTTAGCCAGGATAATTCAAATGCTTTCTCCAAACTTTTGTTTTCGCACATTGGTTATGAATGGGTCAGACAGCTAGAGAGCTGAAATCATTTTAAAGTAAAGGAATGCAAGCATTAATAAAAACATCTGTCAATTCTCACGACCCCTACAGCCCATTTCTCTTCCTCCTAATGCTGGCATATTTTTCTTACTTATGTATGGATAAAAATATGTCTACATTATTTATACAGATACCATTTTTCTCAAGCTTAATGTTTCTACTTTCACTTTCACCATCATTTTTATTTTTGTTATTGATTGAGTAACACTGATAAGTTTTTGGTTTTTTCGAGAGATCCAAAACCAACTAAAGTTAATCCGAATAAAATTCCTGCAAAGCTAAAAGAGATTTTACAAAAACGTCTAAAAAATTTAGAAGAAATAAAAACATCTGTCAATTCTCACGACCCCTACAGCCCATTTCTCTTCCTCCTAATGCTGGCATATTTTTCTTACTTATGTATGGCTAAAAATATGTCTACATTATTTATACAGATACTATTTTTCTCAAGCTTAATGTTTCTACTTTCACTTTCACTTTCACCATAATTTTTATTTTTGTTATTGATTGAGTAACACTGATAACTTTTGGTTTTTTGAGAGATCCAAAACCAACTAAAGTTAATCCGAATAAAATTCCTGCAAAGCTAAAAGAGATTTTACAAAAACGTCTAAAAAATTTAGAAGACTTCAGAAAAGTAGGTAATATGAGACTAAAAATCCCTGATTTAAATCCAAAAAATAAAGTAGCATTAAAAGGCTTATTGCTGGAGATGAAAATGAAAGTAAACCAATCTTATTTAAGCTTCTTGTTATTCACATCAGCAAAAAGGATTTATAATTAACAGAAACAAAAAATGGAAAGAATAAGACGCATTTTAATACAATGCGCTTATTTGTTTGGAGGAGTTTGTTTTAAAAAGTGTGAAAAAATTCCAGCCCTTAAATTAGCAATCTTTCCTTTTCGGAAAATAGTTTAGCACACAAGATATTGTATTACTATTCAATATTGTACAAATTGGACAATGGTCCACACAATTGAAATTTCTTTTTTGGAGTTAGTTAGTTTCATAAAACTCAAAAAGAAGATTGCTTTTGAATAAAGTTTGAATAACAGCGGGAAATAGTTTAAACTTTAAATGAGAATTCTTAGCGCTGCTGTTGCTGCTGTGCCGTAGACTTTTCCAATCAAGTTTTTTCTTCTTCACGCCACTCCACTGCCAATTTCAATACGAAAACAAGTAAGCAAAAAAGGGTGGTTGGTGGTGGTGATGATGATACGAGAAAAAAAGTTGCTGTTGTTTTTATAATGAACTTCATTCTTTCCTCCTAACTTTCTTCCTTTCTGTAAGTAACTGAGTAAGTGTGCACAACAAACTTAAAATTAAAATCAATTTTGACGAAGAAAAACTACGTGATAAAATCTTCAGCATGGCACAACAGCAAAGTAAAAAAAAGTTAGATTCATATCGAAGAAAGAAGCTGATGATGATGATAAGATGAAAAAGGATTTTTTAATGAAAATATCTCGTGAAAACGAAGAAGAAAGACTATCTGTCCATTAGTGCTAGTACATGCAAGACTGTGAAGAAAACTTTTTATAATAATCTTTTTACTCACATTAGATATGCACACAGCCGAATAAAAACATTAAATTATGTCTAGCTGTGCTATGGTATAATATAAATTGAATGTTTATTAGAGCATAATATAGAGCCTCTCTCTCTTTTTGTAATCAAACTTACCTATACGTACAAACATTTATACCACCACCGTACCGTCGTCCCTGAAAAATGGATAGTGTGCTTAATTGGCACTTTAGTTTCTTTTGTTTGCGCGTCGTCTCATCTTATTCCCATATCCTTCATTAATAAAAGTTTGCTTACTAGTCACTACTCATCCTCATGCATCTACTAACTGGGACAGAACATAACTTTTAGCTTTAACTTTTTAATAACGATATTACGGATCTACATTCACCTATTTACTTTTAATTTTCTTGTAATAAACATTTTAATGAAAGTGAATGAAGTAAGCGTTTTCTGCTTGCTTACTTCCTTTTTTTGTGCTACATTTCGTCATAATATACTTTTCTCCTTGCTTCACTCGCTCACTTCATTATTAATGAGTAGAGAGTAAAATGGAAAACTCCCATGAGAATACAATGCATGTTTTTGAGTGTAAAAAATTGGGAGCAATTACATTTTTATAAATCGTGTGTACACGGCTTCGAAAGTGCTACTAATGTAAGTAGTAGTACATATTACAAATGGCGCCGCTAGTGCCACTGATGGGTAGCATAGTATTTGTACTACAATCGTGAAAAGTTTCATCTCAATTTTCCAACAAAAAGAATGTTATAGACAAAGTTATAACGTCCCGCGCCCGTCCCTTATATCTTACGTTACGTTACAACATCGCATCGTATCTCTCTGGAGGAAACTAAACTAAAACTTAAATGCATGATGTTGCTCATTAAAATGAAATTAAATTGAGCCTGAGTAGACAGCAAAGGCTTACTGTATTACTTATGAAAGTAGTCCCCGAGGAAGGTATAGTTTTCAACTATGCTCATCATTCATAGTGAAAGTACAAAAACGAGGAACAATACAAAAAGAGAATAAAGCACATAGGTATATAGTGGAATTGTTTGTGAGGATGGTGTAAAAGGAAGAAAACCAACTGGAAGAATAGACCTCTGTTTTATTCTCACATTACATTGATTGGATATTGTTGCAAATGGAAGCAATTTTCTCCTGAATTAAATATTTATTTGTCTCTACACCACTGTAAACGTACATGCATACGGAAATCCGACACTTGGTCGCACTTTATCTTATACATACCTTCATACCTTTTCCATTATTAGAGATTTTAAAACCAAATAGGTTTCAAATAGATGCCAAAAGGTTTAGAGTTTTTTTAAATTGAAGAAATATTATTCCATTCTTATTTTAATGATGATAATTTTAGAGAAAATGAAGATCATCATAGTAGAAATGTTGCGTCAGTTTCAATTTTAAAATATAAACAAAATTTTGTAAGAAAGAAATGAAGAAAGACATTGCCTATTGCCTCAGACTTCTCAGAGGGATCCTCTTTCACAACCAGTCGCAATAAGCAACTAATGAAATTCTTTAAGAGTCGGATCAACAATTTTATTTTTCATTTCAACGTAGTATTTTTTCACAAGACTATTACTACATACTACCTCTATTATAGTAGTTTCATCGCCATTTCGTTTCCATTTTCTTAGAAAATGCCTACGTTTTTTTTCTCTTAGGATAATATGCCGACAAGGCAAGCAAGAGTAGAAAAGAGATAGCGAAATATTATTACAACTTTATCGTTTTATTGTTTAACCCTTTACTGCTTTTATAACTGGTACAATTGTTGTTTTTACAAGATAGTAGCAGCGTGTTTTTCTATTTTGTGTCTTTACTCTCCTTTCTTTTTTTTGCAAAACCTCCTTTCCTCCAAACATAACAACAATCGGATCATTCATAATCCATATCATCATCTCTTGAGATTGAAGGACAGAAAATGTCTCTCTAGGAATCTTTTTTTAAGGAAAAAGTGCTTCCCTTTTCATTCCATTTTTTTGGTAAATGTGCCGACAATTTGTGCTCTAAAAAGCCCTTTTCTTATATTACATGCTTAACGCAGTATTCATTCCACTATCTTCACCTACATTTTACAAAAGTTACAACTTTCACCAAACAGCAGCAGCAGCAGAAGCAGCATTCCTTCTACTAGATCCTTCCAGAGGAAGGGAAAAAGAAATGTCTAGTCTAGTCTGGTAATAAACTTATGCAGCAGCGGCAAAAGCAGCAACATTTTTTTAGACCCACATTGCAGATACATAAGTACATGCTCCATCTCATCTCATCTCCCACTGCACATTAAAATAGACCCACGTGCTGCTGTAAAAAGGAATATTTTCCTTCTACTACACTACTACTACTACTGCTGCTGCATGGAAGTTGAAACGATACTAAAGTCATAAAAGAAGGGAAAAAGCTAGATCGACCCAGCCAGCTACACTGGCCCTTTCTTTCTCCTCTCCTTCTTAATTTTGAATGCCACTCT
>JAHZNJ010002069.1:0-10542 GCA_027744475.1 Lepidocyrtus cf. sotoi NNG-2020
TCTACCTAAGCAACATCGCATTGTGAATGTGAATCAGTTTCAGTTTACAATAAATTTGTAATTTTTTAACAAAGCTTTTTCCGCTTTCTTTTAAAATTGTTTGTTTTTCTCTTTCATTTAATAAGTAGGTACAACAAACAGAGAGGCAAAGAGAGAGACAGAAGCGTGTTTACTTTCAGAAAATATAAATAAATCTTTCATTTCATGTTATTCGTCAAAGTGGCTTGACATATCGTTTACAGATATGTCTGTCTGTCTTTGTCTACCTTTGAATCACACGTCAATAAATTTCTCAAAATGTCTACAAATTATTCATGACTGTCTTCTTGTCATTTATATTTGAAAAGCTTTCATAAAATTCCAACTGCTCAGAACTAAATACTTAAATAGTTTGTAGTAACAGTAGTAAGTAACATTACAATATTGTCCCTAAAGTCTAAGCAATGTTTTACCGGATAAACAGCAGCAGCAGTGAACTATTTTGTAGTTCTGGCTTTTAAAATTAACTAACAATACTTTAGTTACTTAAATACTATAGCAGTAAACGACGCTTTTGCTATGGTGGTTCGTATTTTGCCAAAACAGTACTCTTCGAAGAGTGAAAAAATTTTAAGCAAAATTTTAGTTTGTTTTGCAGTTTTTATTGACATTCTTATTTGAAGTCGAAGTCAGAGTGATGCCATAAACGACAGTGTCAAATCTGTTGACAGGTCAGTTCCACCAAGGCCAAGTCCTCATAATAACCTATAAAAATATAATCATTAAGTTTGACCGAGAGAAAATATCTGCTCATTATAAAAACCAGTTTCACTGACCAGCTTCGGGTATGGGAGCCTATATAAAATCACGAAATGAGCTCATTATTGATTTTCTATACATCTAAATAAAAAAACGCAAATAAAATTATAATTATATCTTTGCTTAGGCAACATTACTTATTTTTATCCTCTATGGAAAATACCCAGCAGACAAAGAAGGACTTTGCCCAACTCAAACCAGATTTTTATTCGCTACCACCACCGCAGCTTTTATTTTATTGTAAAGCGTTTCACTGTGCCTTTCTCTACTTACCTATCTACACACTTCAGAAGTCTTCCTCTTTGAAAGGAATGTCGCCGATTAAAGCAACCTTCAATCTCCTAAAAATCTTAACAAACTTCTGCAATTCCATCGGAATGCTTCCAATGCGCTTCTTCGGCTTATCAAAAGTGAAAGTTTCTCCCATTCCATTCCATTTTCGTTTATTCTGGCTCTCGATAGCCTTCCTCTCAACGTTTGAAGCCACGTTGGAAATAATCTATTCGAACCACCAATTAAAATCTGAATTGAACACAGTCCCAGAAAAGAAATTGTTTTTCACAGCGACATTATTTCATTCTTATCTATTCAGTTTGCGATGTGCTTCGATGTTTTATCTGATAAATTTGCAAAGTAAACCGGAAAACTTTACACAAATGCAGAATACGCTTCTCCTTGNAGCGACATTATTTCATTCTTATCTATTCAGTTTGCGATGTGCTTCGATGTTTTATCTGATAAATTTGCAAAGTAAACCGGAAAACTTTACACAAATGCAGAATACGCTTCTCCTTGCATCTTCAAGTTCACACCGGAAACGGAAAAGTAAAATAATACCCTTCCTTAACAGAGAAGGAAGAGGAAGTAAAGCTCCGTACTCAAGACTTGCCAGTTTTGTTATTTGTGTAGCAATTACGATAATGATTGGAGTTTCGTTCGGGCCGCCAATGGTCCTCGCTTATAAGCCGTGTCTTCATCCACTTCTGCTGGGGAAAGACAATTGCAAATCCCTGAAAAAATATTTCATTGCTTTGAAATTCATTCCGGATGTGGTATTCATGTGCATCCCCGGATTACTCATTCCACACGCTGTGATTCTCCCATTCTTGATTATGAGGAAGCTTCAAATGGATTTAAGTTATTTCCGGTATGTTTTAGAACTGAAAAGAGAAGTGCATGTGAGCTTGGAGGAATCGTGGCGTTTACAGTTACCTTATAGATGCACACAAGTTACTTTAATTCTGGCTAATGACTGCCTCCAAGAATTTATGTTGCCTTTAACTCAGTTCTTCGGGAGTTTCGCGTTAATTACGCTTTTATACTCAATTATAATTTTTCGGGATTTGTTTAACGGGATTGCGATGGCTGCAGTGGTTGTACTGATTCTATCTGCGCTTGGATTTGTTCTAACTACTTTGGAATTTGGAAGCAAACCGTTGATTAGATCAAAGCAGTGTTTAATTAATGCAAAACAGAGTTATCGGGGGAATTGTAGACAGATTTGCTGTAAATCCTTAAGAAAATTTTTCAGGTCTTGTTATCCTTTAGCGTTAAAATCGGGAACGTTTCATAAAATTGATAGTCAGAGAGCTCCGATTTTGATGAGGTTTGTTTTGCAGAGGACGGTTTTTCTTTTAATGAACACTAAATCTTCGTAAAAAGATAGAAATGGGAAGAAAATGTTTTATTTTCTAATGTAATTGGTCTAAATAGCAAATCCTATTAAATTATTTAGGGAATACGGGATTGAGAATCTGCAGAAATCTTGATAAGATAAAACTTTATTTGCCATTAAATGAAAATTCGAGGGAAAGGAAAGGAAAGTCAAAGATGATTAAATTGTGTACTTATATTTTGTAAGTAAAAGTTGGTCAGTGGCAGAAACAGAAATGTAAATGTTATGAATAAATAAAAAGTCTTGGGGAATCAATACAATACATATTTCACTTTCAAACAACCTTTTATATCTTTATAGCTTAACATGATATAGGAAACTGTAATTTAGTTTTTCGTTATGAAGCTTCTAAGCTCCTTACTACGTAAGTAGGTACTTATTATTAGGCAGAGTCAAACCAATGCAGCAGTGTGCTAGAAAAACGTTTTTATCGATTCTCTAATTGCCATCTTTCTTCTATTCCTGTTCGCATAAAAATCTTTTTCATTTTCATAGAAAACACCTGCAATATTCAGGCAAAAATAATCTCGCTCGCTGCAAAATTTCCTTGTCTCGCAGTGAAGCACATAGCATACAATCCTTTGGTAACCTTTCCAAGCGAGGCAGAAAGTCATTGAGTCATTGACTTGACTCAAAGGTACATTATGCAAAATGGAGATAATGTAAAATGGAAATTTAATGTGATTTTGATATTATTTTGACTACAATACAATGCAAGCGTATCGCGTATCCCATTACTCCGGAGTACATGATATGAGCGGCAGGCAGAATCTGGATGTACCCGAATCAGGTAATGCATAAAGTTTTTTGATTATGCAAAACAGATGAAATGCGGAAAGTAAAGGGATTAGTTTAGTTCAGATTCAGATGGGAATAGGGATAGGGATCGATAGGGGTAAAGAGCGAAATAACCGAAGAAAAGTACGCTTGGCCTTTGCGTTGTTGTTGATTCCTTTTCTTTTGCTGTTTTCATTCGAGTCAGACGATCACATTCACATTCACAACATCACAACCACAACACAACAAAAGAGGTGCATTGTGTGAGTGAGTGCGTATATTTTTCCTTTTCAATTCTTTTTCTCCTATTATAGTAAGTACCTGCTCAGATGGAAAGATTTTTTAAAAGCTCTCTTCTTTCTTATTTCAGTCTCGCGTGCGTGTTGCTAAATATTTTATGCTCATTCAATTCATCATTCACTATTACTAAAATATTAAAGTTTAAATTATCTATTGAAACTTGAAACGACTAAAAATTTAATTATATCCTTCATCATTAGAACCTGGTAAGATTTACTTTTATTTTGTATTGTAGCGTAGAATGCAATGTCGCAATTTTTAGTTTTTAGTACATAATTTATTTTTATTTAATGGCTTCTTCTGGCTCTTTTTTGTCTTGTTGATGTTTATTGTGTGTTGTGTAATTACAAAAAGTTAGTTTTGATAATTTAAAAGTTTTAATTGCTGAATTCCTTTTGTCGTTTTTCTTCTCTTTCAGATCAGCTGTAGATATCAACGAACGAAGAGTAAATGCGATTTAAGAAGTTGTACGAGTCAGTGACGAGAAAATGGGTTTTAATCGAAAGAAATTATTACGCTGGAGGCCAAATCTCTTCCTGTTCCTGGTCTTATCATTTGATCTTATCTTCGTGATGACTGGAGCTTGTAATTCCCAACAAGAAGTGGAACGGAAAGGCTACAGAAGCCCTTGCAAACGTGATTACGAATGCCGCCACGATTTCCGCTGTGATTTATCCACCGAGACCTGCGAATGCCATAACAAAGGACATCCAAGACTGAACTTCTTCTACAACAAGGTGACTGATAAGTGTGTGAGCGCCGTCGGGAAGATTTGTACACTCACCCTCCCACCTAGTCCATATGATCGTCCTTCTGACCGCCTCCTCCCTCCAATTGATTGTGTTCCGTACGCCAATTGTGTTCGGATGAAAAATTCTCCGCTTGCAAATATTTTCGGGACCTGTATTTGTATTGATGGAGCGAAGGAAACGCTAGAGCATATTTGTAATCCAACGGAAGCGATTCTGGTGAAGGCTCAAGCTCAGTCGCTGAGAAGCGAAGAAAATGTTGACGAAAACGGACAGGATTTTGAGATTAAAAAGAAGCAGAAAGTAAATAGTAACTCTCCACTGAAGAATCTGGTCATCGGTCTCATGGATGAAAGTCAATTCCTTGATAAGCCTAAGCGCAATGTCGTTGTTAATGCCAAGAAGTACCCAATACCAATCCCCACCATGTCGGAAGATGGTTTCTCATCTGGGAATAAAGATGGAGTCGTTGGGAGAGGGAAGACGGCTGTTTATCTAATCCCTGCTATTTGGATAATTTTCGTTTGGTAATCTTCAGGTGTTTTTACGTTATGTTTTCTTACTAGTACATGTGGATGATGATAGTTAAATAATTATGTATTGTTCAATATTATCTTAACGAAAAAAGTACAAAAAATGACTGAATTCGCGTATGAAAAAGTGAACTATACAGTTATAATTATATACTTTAAAAATGTAAACAGTGCGTTGGTGTAAGGAGTGAGTGAATGAATAATTTAATTTTAATTACATGTCTAGACTATAAATCAAACCAAACCGTTTTCCATTATTGAAGTATTTTTTTAAATTTGTATCAATTTTATAAAATATGACTTACAAAAACAAATAAAAAAGTAATATCAAAAACGTTACGTCACAACTTTTTTAAGTATGGCGAAATCAATTCAACAAAAACATTTTAATTCTAGTTCGTCTTCATTATCATCGTCGTAATAAGCTCTTGCAACAAAAAATATAAACTAGAACGTACATTTTATAATTTTATTTCACTGATTTTAATGGTTACCATTTATTATATTTAATTTCGTAATCACAAACACTTTTATGTTGATCATCATATCATCGCATCGCATTCACAAACATTATTTTATTTACTGGTTATTGCTAACTATCAATATACAAATAGGAATTCAATTAAAGTTGTAGCAAATAATTGCACATGCACAGTAAGAAATGTAACCATTTGAAGCACTAAAGAAAGACTATTTATCATTTACATAATTTGATTCACCGCTAATTTTTTGTCTAACATTTTAAAAATAATTTTGCACAATATTAACATTAGATTCTTATTAGATTTCATTTAAAAAAAACAACACTTTTCACTTGATTCCTCTTCACCACATCCCTTGATTTTCATTTCTTCTTCTTATCTGAATGGCGCACGGGGATGAATTCGTGATTGAATTCGTTGTGGAAGTCTCCTCTCTCGTAGCATGAAATGCAAAGATCGTAACCCACTTCCCGTCTATCGTCATACTCTAGGCATTCTGTACACATGTAAAACTCAACGTTTTGTAACCCTACATTACAACCGTCACAAAAACAGATCAATCCATCCATCTCCACTTCCATTATTCGAGAAGTTAAATCTGCTCTTTCTGGTCTCTTCCAGGACGTGGAGGCCTTCACAGCGGTAGCCCTTCTTGGACGTTTTCCACTACTAGGTCCAGCCTAATAATAAAAATAATTAGATTAGAAGAACAGTAATTAACAAGATTTGTATTAGACCAAAGAATACTAATTAATTATATCCTGTATTTTATGAAATTGCATTACCTGAGGTGATGATGAAGAACTGCATATATAGGAACCATCAGTGCTGCTGCTTCCAGAAGACAACCGTTTTGATGGAGTACGAATCCGCTTTGATCTTCGCAAGTTTTTATCTCCACTCTGCTGCTGAGGCCGAGGCTCAACTAAAATTGCATTTCCGCCCACAGAAGAAGACGATGATGAAGCTTCGTTAGCGTCGGCAGCACTTGTTGCTTGAGCCTCGGATGATGATGATGCTATCATAACTGTGCTTGGTGGAGCTTCTTCGAATACGGGTGCCCCTACAGAAGCATTACTGTAATTGTCCCCTCCTTGTGGTTCTTCAGCAGCAACGCCAAAAATTAACGATGAAATAAAATCGTCGTCTACCGTTACCGTTACTGTTTCTGGTTTTTTCTGTTGCTCATCGATTGAGGGTAAGTGGGGAGCGACATCATCTGCTTGTTCGTTAGAAGGTTGGTGGCTTTCGGCTGCGGCTGTTTTCGGTGGAGCTGGAGACCTTTCATGATTATCATCAACACTGGAACTCTCCTTTGTAGTAGTCTTCGTTTTTACAGCAGTAACGGCAACGTCAACGTCCTCTTCTTGATTCCAATTCAAAATGCCACAACCTAAACAATAAAAAAACAATTTAATTTAAATCATCATAATCCTAAAACAGTTTTAATTAATTGACTATTATAATTAATAATCAAATAACTAAATTTTGAAAATTATTTTATTATTTATATACTCAGCAAAGCTCGAACTGGGATCCATCTGGACTCTAAGCACGTAAAATTATCTATTCCAGATGCCAGATTGTTGATCAGGTTGCTCAATTTTTGTTTCCTCAGTTTCTATTTAACGAAACAAAAAGTCAAATTGTAATTTAAATAATTTACTTACTGATGAGGATAAACTAATCTTTTCCTTCCTTGATTCTATATTTCATCATACCTTAGCATCCTCGATCACCTTTTGAACGTCTCGGAGCTCCACAAGCTCGGAATAGCAATCTTCACAACAGGGATGAGCGAGTCTATCGATAGATCCGGGTCCGCTGGGAGGAGGAATCAGTTCCGATAAGGAAGTTGCCATCTGTTTAGAAACATTTCCAACGTAGACACTGCCACCACGTCCGTTTCCACTGATGCTGGTGGAGGTAGAGAGCTTCCAAAATGTATCAAGACTTTCCTTGAACTTATCGAAAGAACGCTGAAGATTGTTTTCGTCAGTGATTACAGAAGAACTAGCAGCCTGTCCAGGAGGATAGGAGGAACCCTGCTGATTAATTGAAGACTTCCGGTCGCAAACCTGATTACAGAAGAGGCAGGTGCGGGTGGTGGTGGTGCTGCTGCTACTCCCTTTATCTACCACAGTTGGCATCGGCATTTTCTACATCACAAATAAGAATAAAATCGAAATCAAATTATCAATTATCAATAATTTATTAATTCAATCAAATAAAATAAAACGTTTTTAAAAACCTACAAAAATTATAAATAACGATTAATTTTTCTTACATTTATTAATCAAACAAAGGAAACTACTTAATGTAAACAAACTAAATGACTATCCAATAGTTAGTTATAATGATTACTAACTTTTCCAGAAATTAAAATTATTAGAAAGTGTTGGTCTTTGCAATCACAACAATAATAATAATAATGTTGAAAAGTTTAATTTTTAAAATTTAAAGTTTGTTGAGGTTGAAGCAGTATTTAAAAATCACTATTTAGTATTTATATCTCAAGCAGAAAGCACCACAGCAGTTTGAATGTTAAAATGATAAATTACTGAAATTTTATCACATCACGAATCAAAAGGTGTCGCACTCACAAGACAAGACTGCACAAAAGGGAAAGGGAGTATAGTCGCGTCGTCGCACTAAGTCCCGACAACAACAAATAACAGATGAGTATGGACAAGACAAGATACAAGATGTGCGTGCTGGGTGGTAGTATTTTTCCGATGTTGATTCTGAGTGCTTCTGTGCTGCTACGCTGACGTGCGTGGATGCATGTGAGGGGAAATGAAATGGGATTTTTGCTTGTTCTGCTGTTTCGCTAAAATGCTTCTTTTTTTCACTTTTGCTGCAAGCCGTAGCCTGGACGGGGCAAACTGATACCACAAAGAAACTCCTTTCCTTTCTTTCTTTCTATTCTTGCTACAATTTCGACATTCGATTATATGAATGATAATATTGATAATTAACAAATAATGAGTATTAACTGGTTGTGGTAAGTATTTAATTGTTGGTTAATGATCGTATTGATTTGGATAATATTTCAGATTGCTGGAAATCTTAAATTGACTTATTAATTTATTACATCGTGTGTTTCTTCAACTTCAATTGCTTGGGAAGAAACCTCATCAGCAAATCTACTTTGTTATTCAGTTGATTATAATGATGACAGTAGCAGAAACTGTGACTGCTTCTGTCAAATGAATTCGAATTACACGAATTGAGTTGGTGATTAAATGGAATCGACTGTAGTATTTAGTCGTAACATTGATTTAGACCGTAATTTTATTAATGGGAAGAAACAATCAATAACTTTTAACGTGACACTTATTGATGCATGTTTTAATTGTTTTATATGATGGATGACGAAACGGCACAGAAAGTCGGTTTAGTTAGTTGTGAAGTAACCTTTACAATAATATGCAAAGATGAGCCACTTCCTTTTTCCATCTAATTAACTATACCAACAAATTAAAACACTAACAAAAAACGGCGAAAAAAACAGTAAAAATCGATACAAAAAAGGCGTTACCTGAAATCGATAAAATCCCTCTGTCCATCTGTTCATCTAATCTGCTTTATTCTTTATGATTTTGTTATTCGTAATTAAACTTCCACCAACAACGTTATCAATCAGTCAGTATTGCTGTAGAAACGGATTAATAAACCATTTAAATATCAATTACGGGGCAAACTGACACTTACTCACACAAAAAATGAAGCTAACTTTGGAAACCGAGAAGAAACTGGAGAAAGAGGACGCCTTTCGTATCACGATGGCAGACGGACTACGACCTCTAGCAAAGATCAACTTCCTGTTGGGGGTCACCAGCTACACATTCCTTCCTTCCGGTCACATCCGCCAACCCAACAAGAGATTCAATCAAATTCGTGTAATCTTCGCTCTCATCGCATTAGTCTTCAGCGGTGCTCTCTGCCTCTACAAAATTGTGAAGGGAGTTCTCCTTAACAAAGCCTACTCAGACATGGATCGTTTCAACAGGATAACCGAGCTCGCTTGCCAACTCGTCTCCGTAGTGAATCCCATCATGCTTATCTTCATGTCTCTATTCAGGGATCAGGAGATCGAGGAATTCTTCAAAGAAATGGGAAAGTACAACAAAGGCGTGAGTGAATTCGCAGAGCCTTCAAAAGTCAAGAGGATTTCAAGAATGTTCCTCATTATGCAGTTGAGCTTCATGGTGATTGTAACGATTTTCGTTATCTTAAGAATTACGAAGTTTTCTTTCGCTCAGGACGAAATAATTATGTTTGACTTCATCCACAAATCTACATCCGTGATTATCATAAGCGTTGTGGTGGGCACTTGGATGATCGTAATGAAAAATTGCGCGATTTTGTTCGTCGAGTGCTTCACACTTCAATTGGCCACTTGCTTCACTAAAGTAATTGAAAATCTTACGAAATTTATTGAAAATGAAGCAGATTCTTGGAAAGAGAAGTATTTAGAGAAAGACAGGAAGTCGTCGATGACAATGTTCCAACCTGGACAACAGATTTGCTTCGTTATAAGAAAAATGCAGCGTGTGGCTAAAATGCAGACATTAACAAATTCTCTATTCGGACCGGTTTTGGCGTTGGACGTGGGCTGCACAACGATGATGTTGGTTATCTTGAAGTACCTTATCATCAGGAATGTTGGGAATTACATTCAAAGCTTTCGGGAAGGGTTAACTGCAGCGGAAGGAGAAAGAATTGAGTTAAATTATAATTTTACCAGCGAATTTGATAAGGAAAGCATCTCGGATGACGCTGAAAAGGGTGGGGAATCAGCTTTTGCCTGTATCTTCTTTGTCGTATTTGACCTCTGCTTCTCCTTCAGGCTGGGAATGCTTATTTTAACATTCGGGAAGGTTTGGATGGCTTCTCAGCAGTTCAGTTATACTTTGAGTAAATGTTTAATGAAAGCAACGAGATTAGTGGAGTTGCAGTTGATTTCAGATAAGAAGGCAGATGATAAGCTGAAGCTTATCTCAGCGATTGAGGCAAGCACTATTCATGCTTTTATCACAGCAAATACAGCGAATCCAGTTGCTTTCTCTGCTGGTGACCTTTTTACGTTTTCTGGTGGGACAATTTTATTCATTCTCAGCGTTATTACTTCCTACGTGGTTTTTCTTCTTCAAGCGTAGTAAAGTAAAAGCTTTGTCTCAGTTTACCCCGTCTCTATGTAATGATAATTGATTTTGGTAGACGGT
>JAHZNJ010002070.1:0-10525 GCA_027744475.1 Lepidocyrtus cf. sotoi NNG-2020
AGTGAAGGAAAAACACGTAATAATTTTCAGTCATGATGATGATGAGATAGTGAGTAAATTATACTCTCTACTCTCCACTGAGATATGCGTTTTCCTAGAAAATATTATTACATAGATAGACAGAAACATTTGTAAGTAAGACTAGTTAGCAAGGTAGAAAGAAAGAAGCTCTTTCACTTCATCACTTTTTGCCATTTCATTATTCTTCATTTCTTCTTTCTCTGAAATGGTAAAGCTCTTCAACAGCACAGCTGTGCATAAAAAGGAAAAACAATGTTTAAAAGCTTGTTATGATGACGAGGATGAAACTGCCTGGCCTATGCGTGAAGATGTTTACTTCATCTCTATAGTTGTAATTTGTAATTAGTGTAATCTACTTTTTGCCATTGCTGGAACTCAGTCAGCTTTGGACCGTATTCCTAAACTTACTTTCGCTTACTTGGTCAACAAAATTTTCTTTTTATGGAGTTAAAAAATACGAGGGACGACATGGAGAAAAAATTATAAAAAGCCATTTTGTTGCATTAAATTTTCAGCGCTTCTTACAGTGAGGATAAAGATGATTTACAGGAGTAAAAGACAGTCAAGTTTTTGTAATGAATTATCAAAACAATCTCTTCCTAAGATCTCATACATCAATCATATATCTTAAATAGTTTCCGTCTCTACATACCATTTGAAGAGCAATCATACAACCGATACATGTAAGTAATATTCCTTACTTGAGTAATGTGGAGATCGGAAATGTTAGCGACAAAGAACGAAAATATTTCGTATTTGATGCCACATTTAAAAAGGTGTATCTTGGTGACATTTCTTGAAGTAAAAAATTGCTATTTATACAAGGCAAAATGATATGTTTTATGGATTAGGTTTTGGTGCAGTCAAGGTTAAATCTGATCTAATATTAGGAGTAATTAATGATTTTGTTTTATTTTGTTAATGTTTGCAATATTGAACGAGACTCGGCGAGGCAAAAATTTAGCAACAACTATGTACGACCACATGGTCAATAAATGAATATTAAACGTTTTTGTACTGTTCTTTAGACAGGTCAAGTGTTCAATCGTACATCGTACCCAATTTCAATTGTTTCTACTTTGCAAATTCTGATGTCACAAGACTGGCAAAGCGACATTAACGTAACCTCAAAAATAAATGAGTTCATCCTAATTAATATCATATCATATATTTTTACTGACTTAACAAAACAAATTATGTTCATTGAAATTCAAACTTTTGTTATCCAGATTGAATTGAAATTCAAAAGCAACGGAGACGTTATAGTATTTTACATTCGTTTTCATCAATCACATTGCAACAGATATAGCTATTGGTCTGCACGTAGGTTTGAAACACGCATTGTTTTATGATGTAAGGATAAAATTTTTTCATAATTACTTTTGTCAAAATAATATGAAATAGACAGAGCATAAATTGCAATTTTAGTCAAAAACATACACGATCAGAAGTAGTTGAATGGCTCCAATATAAATTTAACTAAATAACTTTTGTTTCGTAATAACACAGATATCTGACGGGTGTAACCAGGTCAAAGTTTACATGTTAAACAAATATTTTTCTTAATCTGGTGTGCCAAAGATGGCTTCAGATAGATGAAGTAAAAGTACCAGGCAACCTGATAGTACGTTGAAACAGTCACTGAATAAATTAAGTTAAAAGCGGTTTGGACTTTTAATTTTTGTGCTGAGTAGCTAATTTGACGGCAACATTAAAATTTCTCTCCAAGGTTAATTCTATTCATAAAAGATAATGGTCCAATCCCATAGGTCTATCAAATTAACAAGCTGTAAAATAAGCGTTTTAAATAATAATCAATTCAAGTGAGTCATTAAAAATCATGATTGAATTAAAACTTTTACTATATTTCTGCGCGGAATCAACATCGCGTAAACATTTGTTACCTGCTTGCTTAACTTTCTTATTATTTTGTCAAACTAAATATCAATATCACACATCACAAAATATACGAAACAGAAATTTGGACAACTCAAAATTCTTAAAAGAAACAAATTAGTTAGTAGATCCACTCTTCCTACCTGTCGAACATAACTTCTCTAAAACAACCAAAATATTATTCTGAGATGAAAATCAAACGACGGGTTCCATGAAAAATTGCCAATTTTTATCGTGAAAATGATAAATAACATTTTTATATGAACTGAGGAAAGTAAATGCGATTTTATCGCTGTTGCTGCTGACTATGATGAATCATTCATAGTCATTTAAAGCAAAATACTTAATCTCAAAGAAAAAAGAACATTTCGTGATACAGAGGCATCCCCCTTAATTCCATTACTCCAACATTAAATTACCTGAATTTTTTATGATGAAAGCTTCTACCTCTCCTGCTTCTGCTAAATTGCTTTTTGTATCTTTTGTTGTCACTCTCAATTGCTTTCTCTATTTCTATCTTTTCTTTTACTCTTTCGTTGAGAAGAACAAAGAATACGGCAAGAAATGTCGAAAGAAGTGAAAAGTGAGCATCTTTGAGAAAATTCACTCACAACCACCACCGCGATCTTAAGTGAGTGAGTGAATTGTGATGTGCTATGATGATGGCAATGAAGAAGATGATGACGAGGTTGATTTCAATGAAAAGTTAGAATTCTTCGCAAGGCTTTCCAAAGGCATGTGTGTGCTGTTGCTCCCCTACATATATCTGAAGAATTCTCTCTCTCTTCCTTTTTATTTCTCTTTTACTTTCACATTGCATTATTATTTTTGCCATTTTCGCCAAGCCAAACCAAAAATGAACTCCTTCATTTTATTATTGCATCCAATTTTCTTCATTATTTTACTCCTTTAACCATTCACGGTGAAGAAATAATGCAAACGAAAGGAAGAGGAATAGGAAGAAGGAAAAAAGATTTTAACAAGTAAACTCGTTCTTGAATGGAAAATCCAATTGCAAAATCAAGTTGGAACCAAAAATATTTCCCTTTTCAAGAATGTCCCCAAGCAAGAATGAAGGACTTTCGTAATTCTATGTAACTTTGTAGCAGGTGCCATTTCTATTTCTGTACTGTCTTTTACGTAATATTAGCTGAAATCTGAACCAAAGGTAATAACGACGATGACGGCAATAATGATTATGGTATGGTGTGAGGGAAGGAAAGAAGTGAAGTGCGAATTATTTTGATGATGTGTTTACGATTAGATGTTCTGCGATGTGAAGATGATTGTGGTAATAATGATGGTTCAGTTCAATGAATGCTTCAACTCAACACACTTTTCATTTCTTTCCTTCCCATGATTTTTCGTTTACCTTTCTTTCCTTCGTGTTTTTACTGAGGAGGAACTGCCGTTTTCATATGAGAGAAAATGAAGGGTTGGAATTAGAATAGAAAATGAATCTTCTTTTAGTATTTTGCTGGAAGAGAGATTTGTTGTTGACTTGTTTTTTTGCGTGTTTGTTGTTTCACTTTATTGTGCGGGAGGGAGAGAGAGAAAGTTTTGGAGCAGCAGCTGAAAAGAGAGAGTTAGCTACTGCTTCACAGTTTTGTTTTGCTACCACAGTTCATTTCCTTTCAGGAAAGATTTCTGTTTCGAGTCAATTAATGGAATGGTTTAAGATTAATTATTTTGAATCTCTATTTGAAAACAAGCTAAGACACAAGTAAATGAGCTGAAACGTACAGAAAAATAAGTGTTTCGGTCTAATAAAAGAATGAAACAAATAAGTATATATTATGATCATTTAAAATTTTCGGCTGTGCTTGGGTACTAGTTACTATCAAACTGCCCGGCACGTGTTATAATGTGAACTAGGATGCTTAAAAGCAGTAGTGGATTTGTTCCAAAACGTGCCAGAACGTTCCACTTGGCACGTACCACTGCCAGTAAATGGAACAGACTGGTACGTTCGGCTTTGTCCCAGGGTGGAACGTACCACAACGTACCATTTTCTGCAGTGGAACAAAATGGCACGTTCTTTGTTTTTGCCCAAAGCAAACGCGATATGCACAGATAACGCGAGAGAAGCAAACCGCACGTTCAATGGAACGTACCAAACCGAACGTACCATTTTGCTTTCATGTAGCAGATAGTGCAGCTAAAAGTGCGCACTGCTACAGCAGCAGCAGTTTGTGGAACAGAATGGCACGTTCCTTTCTGTTCCAAACAGAACGTTCTGCTTGATTATGTTCCAGTTCTGTTCCAAGCGTCGTGAACGTGCAGTGGACGTTTCACTTTTGGGACGAATGACACGTGCCGGAACGTGCCAGGTTGGAACACATTCCAGTACTGCTTAAAAGTAAGCTATTATTCCTTAAATTTTGCTTCAATTTGATTGCTTAGAACCTTTCCTTGTTATTACTGCAAACCAAAAATGCAAAAACGAAATGAAATTGATGAAGAGTCATCTATGCTGTGATGAAGCTGTCTTATATAGACTGTAAAATTTATATGATCCATTTTCTTGCGCAGGTTAACACCACATATTAAAATTGCATTAATTAGTAATACTTTCGTTTATTAAGATAAGAAATTCCCACAAAACTACCAAATTTATCAAAATGACAATTTATTAGTAAATAATGCAACAAAGATTAACAAAATGCATAATTCCTAGCTACTTTTATGTTTTTTGAAATGATAATTCAACATTTTAGTGTTAATCTTGTTAATAACACTTATTCACAAGTTATATTAATGGGTAACTGGGGATGAAACTCAACATCTACCTTGAATCGTGCAATGTGCCAAATAAATCTAAATTAATATAATCGACTGATATAGATACAAAACCTTCTCTTAACACTCAAAGTAAAGAAATGATTAAGTATTGTTTCAAATCTTGAATTTTGAAAAAAATACTGTTTAAAAAGTTTTAAAATAAGAATTTCATTTTACCTTTATTTCCCATTAAACAACGGCAAAAATGTTTTATACAAACGTCATAATAAAATATAAGATTATATTGGTGTATAATGTAATAGAGATGTTTGCCAGTGAGATACAAAAAAAGGCACACCTAGCAATTTCCACACCCACACCTAAATAAAAATCATACCCACACCTACACACCTGTCTAAAAATCACATCCTCACCTACACACCTGCCTGTAAATCATACCCACACCTACACACCTGCCCGAAAATCACATCCACACCTACACACCTGTCTAAAAATCACATCCACACCTACACACCTGCCTGTAAATCATACCCACACCTACACACCTGCCCGAAAATTACATCCACACCTACACACCTGCCTGTAAATTACATCCACACCTACACACCTGCCATTATATCACACCCACACCTACATATCTGGCTAAAACTCATACCCACGCCCACACACCTGTCTAGAAATCACATCCACACCTACACACCTGTTTAAAAATTCCCCCACACCTACACATCTGGCTAAAAATCACACACCTGTTAAAAAATTACACCTACATCTCCAGAAAGGAAAGAGCTTAAGCGACACAGATGCTTTTTTACCTTTATTTTTTTCTGATGTTTGTACTGTTATTGTAACACAGGTGTGGGTGCATTGTTTTGGCAGTTTAGAAGGCGTGGGTGCAATTTTTAACAAGGTGTGTAGATGCGGGTGTGATTTTCAGGCAGGTGTGTAGGTGTGGGTATGAAGTTTAGCCAGGCGTGTAGGTGTTGCATGTTGATGTGATTTTCAGGCAGGTGTGTAGGTGTGGGTGTGATTTTCAGACAGGTGTGTATGTGATTTTCGGACAATTGTGTAGAAGTATGGGTGTGATTTTCAGGCAGGTGTGTCGGTGTGGGTGTGATTTTTATTTAGGTGTGCGGGTGTGTGTGTGTAGGTGTGGAAATTGCTAGGTGTGCCTTTTATTGTATCTCTTTTCCAGTTAGAGATTTTTCAATTCTTTGGTATAAGGTGACCCTGTATATAATAATACAACACTATTTAACAAACAAATTGCAACATTTCCATTTTTCCATTTTTTACCTCAACGAATTGCAATCTTGCCACTGATAATAATGCTTTGCTTGTTCATCATCCGCATCGTCATCAAACTCTGATTACGTTACGAACTATTCTACTCATACTCACTCAAAAAAGACTTTCTTCGCTTTCATCTCATAAAGCCCATTATGCGTAGGAGAAGTGAAAGTCATTTCTAAAAGCTTTATTATTCTGCTTCTTACAATATCATCTAAAAGCAAAAGCAAAATTTTATTATTCATTCACGTCTGTCCTTTTCCTCTCCTCCTTTACAATTTTCGCCAGCTGGAAATCATCTTCAACCGTGCTGAGTGAATGTTGACTGCTCTGCTGACTAAAGTGAATAGTGAACGGTGACATTTTTGCAAACTCTGCTTGGCATTTCATTTCGTTTCGCAGTAACTTTGCTATTATTCTCCTCATCTCATCATCCTGATAATAATAATATGAAACAGATGTGGAGTCTCATTTTCATCACCATTTCGTATTTTTTATTCTCTCACTACATATTTTATTTTCTATCCCTGCTGCTTCCAACCAAATTATTTATTTTACCCCCATTTTCGGTATTATAACAATAAACATTTCCCCGTTAATCTGTTTATATTGCACATTTTGGAGATTTATGTCCTTTCAGATAAGTTTCTCTCAGAAAGAGATGCGATGATGCAGCTTCAGCGGCTGCTGCTTCAGTTGCGGGTGAAATATAATGAGATTTCTTAAATAGTTTTAGCAGTTGCAGAAGCTTAAAAGCCAGTAACCAAGTACCAAGGTTCAAACATACTAAAAAAAAGTACCAAACGGACTGCTTTTGTTTGCCATTACTGATGTCGTTGTCGTCACTGATGTATTGTCTTGACTGAATTGTCTTTTACTTTGCATTATGTTTATTTCGGAGGATGCCAACTCATATGATCTAATAATATAACATATATTGCATACAACATCGGCTGAAAAATTACAACGGGTTTTTATTAACAATGAAAAAACTATCCTCTGCTATATAAGTTTGTAGCTCTTCTGTTTCTCGTTTTATGGTCATATTTTTCATGAATCACTCTTAAAATAATAAATTATCCTTTAGCTTTAACTTTCTCTTTTATATTTTGTTTTCATTCGCTATGATCTACTCTATTATCGTTTTTGTCGTAAATGCACTTTGATTACTCATGACTTTGCGATGATGACAGCGAGTTGCTGTTTGCACAGTAAACTGCGCGGCCTTTACTATTTTCAGTAAAATTGTAAAAATTGTTACACAGTAGATTAACTTTGTCCACTTAATTAAGAATGGTATAATCCCGAATAATAGTAGGATGAGTCTTTTCCCTTTCAGCTTGAATAAGAGTTAGCTTACCACTACTGGCCTACTCAAAAACTCAATGATAATGTCCCCAAGGAAAATATTCTTGTTTGATTATTGTTCAAGATGAATTGCCAAGAAACTTACAACAGAAACATAAAATGTAACGTAATATTTTATTTGCAGAAGAGCTGAGCTCCGGTAAAAGAAAATGAAAAATAACCTTACTTATAATGAAAGAAGATCAACTGTCGAGTGTAATGCTGAGTGCACTAAATAGACTTACAGGAAATTTTTCGCTAGATTATCAATACACGGCAAGAAAGAATAAAAGAGAAAAGCCGTTATTGTTGCGATTTTAGTGGCAGAACTAGTCCGTCTGTATCAGGCATAAAAACCGCTACCTTGCTGGACAAATAAACCAAGGAAAGATGGAGGAAGAAATAAAGGGAGAGGGGAAGGCTAATAAAATAGTGCCATGTTTGTTTTTATGTAATAATATTGAAACGTTGTTGTTGTAGATGGAAAGTTCATTCCAATTACCAAAGAGAAACTCCGCAGAAGCTCCAAAGAGAAGTGTGAATGGTTTTTTATACTTCACGTTCACTCTTAATATTGTCGTAATATTCCCTTCGTTTCGTCTATTTTCTTTTCCTTCTCTTTGCTTCCTTGCTACAGCAAGAGCCGCCACAGTAAATAATTCAAAGGGCAATTTGCAATAAATTCAGAAAATTCGGGAGCTACGAGAACAAGGCAAGGAGGAGAGGAGTAGGAAGGAATTGGATAAATGAATGATTGCTTACTTTGCTTTACTTTGTTCATTTTATTTCACTCCTGGTTCCGTTTTAAGTACATTTTTATGCAATAAATTGGAAATATGGAGAAGGAAAGGTTTTTAGTGAGCTGAATTTATTTTCGTTACATTATTTACGGTTAATTTTTTACTATCGCCCAGACTATCTATAATGTAGGCGCCTAACACATCTAGAAATAAAATATAACAGGGTTTGTGATTAGACACGTAAAAATCCAAGTGCTCTGTTAAATGCAGGTGTCAATCGAAATGAAATTTCCTTTTATTTCTCCGTACAAAGTTAATTTAGTAAGTGAGAAAATGCACTATAGTAGCAACATAACAGTAGCAGTAACGACACATCGGGGAAGAATTCAGTGCACATAAAAGACAGCTGAATTATTTAATTAGGTCAATCTTCCGGATTTTGGAAGATGCTGCTGCTGTTTACTCTGGTGCTGATATGAGAGGTATTTGAGCTCTTGTTTAATGTGTTTAATGCAGGATCTCAGACCAAGAAAAGTAGATCTTGTCACCATAGTGGAAGTCGAGGGGATCTTGTTTTATTTCATATATGACATTTAATAATTCGATAGGTTTTTTATTATTTGAATATTTTTTGTGGATAAAACCGTTTATTTTGTATTTAAAAATCTATGGTACTATAATACACTAAAATGGATCTCCAGTTAGCAAACTGATAATTTTTATCCTTATTACACAGTGGCTTTTAGCTTGAATAGTTTGAGAAATAAATACGGTATATATATATATATATATATATAGCCTCACGTAATAGGGAAAATAGTTAGAATCTTAAAACACACATCGCCAAAAAACCAATTTTTACAACACAATAATCGTAATTTGCTCATGTCATGTCATCACTTCTTTCATTTCGTAACAAAAGAAAAAAATATTATTCGGCAGTACATAGAAAGAAAATCAGCAAGGGCTCCTCCTCTAATAATAACAAATTGCTCTTTTTGCTCCTTTCACTACTCACAATGTAGTATTTTAATCTAATCATCGCATTTCACAAAGCAAAGCAGCAGCTATATCTTGTTTCTTTTTTTCTTCTTTTATTCCAGATAACTAAAGTGACTCTGAGAGACTCTGGCTGTGTTTTCACTGTTGCTCCTGGAGAAAAACAAAAACGAAGTGAATGAAAGGAAGGATGAACGGATTCTACTACTGCTGCTGCTTTTTACACAACTCCACAATCACTTTGAGATGAAACATTTTTTTACTGAAAAAGAAAAAGTGAGCGCAAAAAACCAAGAGAGAGAGAAAGAGAGTAAAGAAAAGAAACAACTCTCTAGCACAAAAATAAGGAGGACAAGAGACAAGAGCAAAAGCAGAGGAAAATCGCCAGATTGCCAATGCCAACCCTCCCGGAAGGAAAAAGAAACGACGGACAAAAGACAAAAGACGCAATGCGATGATGGGAATGGTAGAAAAGGAAAATGATTTGAAAGTGCAGATTATATGCGTTTCCTCACACTATCATCATCACATTACATTATACGTATACCTTTTGATGATTATGATCATCGTCATTATTAGGACTATTATTTTTCGGGGAAGAAATAAAATAAAACTGGGATGGGCTAAACTGAAAAGAAAAGCTCTCTAGAGCTTCACGTCAGTAAAACTCAGATTCATTTGTACAGGTTTAATTGGTCACATATATTTAAAGAAAATGTGTTTAATGAAAGCATATTTGTTTGTGACAGAATTAAAGAGAGAAAAAAGAAGGAAATTAAGTGAAAAAACTAGTGTAAAGCAAAAAAGATTAGCAATTACAAAAAAGAGAACAAGTAAACAAGTAGGGAAGCCTAAAAAATAAATAAAATGATTAAAGTGCTACTGACTCTGACGATTACAACAAATACAACTGCGACACAGTTTGTTATTGATACGCAGAACGGAGGAGTAGAAAAGGAAGTTCACTTCACTAAAAGATAATTAGGTTTATGTCATGTCGTTCTTTTTCTTGTCTTGAGAATAAAAGAAGTAGGAATAAGCTGAAGCTGTGAAAGAATAAAAAAACAAACAATTGAAAGAAAACGAAAGGAAAGTAAAAGAAAACACATGTTTAAAGAAAAATACTTTGTCGCTGCTCAAGTCGCTGCTGCTGTTAAGCTGCTGAGCTGTTGTATTTTGTGTATTCTACATAATTAGCTAGTAGCATGAGCATTAATCTACTGACTAGTAAAAACGCTGTTTATGTTCTGTTTTGGATGTTGATTTTGTCATTATACAGATACTATACTTGTGATATCTTCGATCGTCATGATTATCATCATAAATGTCATGTAATGATTGTAGGACAACGATAATCACAATGTGTGAGCATGAAAGAGTAGAGGACAAGAACGTAATCCAAAAGACAGGATCAAGAAGAAAAACGAAAAGCCTTTCCAGTAAAATTAAGTAAGACAGAAAGTCCCAAAAGAAAAACCTGCTTCTGCCAG
>JAHZNJ010002071.1:0-22363 GCA_027744475.1 Lepidocyrtus cf. sotoi NNG-2020
GAATGAAATATTGCAATAATATGGGCTTTTACAGTGGTGCAACTATTATCGCTTGTCCTGTCTAAATTAAACGAATGTTTGTATGGAATCTGTGCCTCTTGGGCAAGGATCATTACAAGTGAAAGCAAAGTTGTAAACACGACACGAATTCGATAAGATAAAAAACACCAGATGTAAATGGCTTTGCTGACATTGGATTATTCTGAAACTGATGTATAAATAGAAAAAGAATGTAATCCGCTTTACTACGAGCTATTTTCTTCCCTTCAATTCTTGAAATCGCTAAAAATAAACTTGAATTAGCTTCCTCCATAACTTCACAACTGTGTACAAACTCTACCTAAAGGCGGAACAACAAACTGCTACATAAAAGATCTTTCTCCTACAAAAAGGAAACTGGAAGATGCCGTTAGGTGGAAGAAATTGGCAGAGAAAATTTTATCTGCTGCAGTGTGCAAATATACTTGGATTCGCTTAGTGCAATGTTGACGTTTTCGATTCCAATCGTTCGTCAATTGCAAATTGCAATGCCAAAAGGCAGAACAGACAGACCACCCAGGATGACGATGGCAGATAACCTACAGCCAACGCTTCGTTGCAAAAGTGCAAGCTGCAATAATCTGCAGTAACATTCCGTCTGGTTCTTTCTTTGCTTTTTGTTTTGCATAGCCACAGATAACGACGACTACTGACTGGACCTTGATATGCTACAAAACAAAAAATTGTTTTTAACGGCGCCGCGTTCATTATAAAATTCCATTGAGTATTGAGTTGAATTTTTTAACTGTTTGACATTAACTTTAATATTCAAAGTTTCAGCAGTATTTTAAATTGTACAGCAACAGTAGCGTCGGTGTCTTCGCCCGACAATGAGTAAAAATATGCAAATCATATTAGAAGCTCAGTAAATTACGAAAACGTTACGGTAAAACAATCCAATGCTGCGCTGCTGCTTGTCTTGGACTTAAGACGTCTCTCTAGATATAGATGGCAGTTGATGTACGGGCGAGTTTTGGCAAGCTGTATACATAGTAGGTATTTTCTCTTTTCTGGCGCAAAATGAAATGAAAAGGAGAATATAATAGTATATTATTGAAAAGGACGCTTTTCAAGGATTGCTTTAAGTAAAGTTGAATTTTAAAATAGTTATGTTACGATTATGAATTTATTTTCCTTGTCAAACTACATTCTCTTACATTGTTGTACATGATTGATAACCACCTTGATCTCACTTCAAGATGCCCAAGTGTGTATTTTACAGATATTTAACCTTCTGAAACCCTTTAAAGTATAATTAAATCGTAATGAATACGTTTTAGCTCAGAGAATTTATAAAAATTGCAAGGGTGTAGGTACTTTTGTAATTCAAGAAAATGCTTTTTATTTTTTTCACTCTCTAGTCTTCTATTGCATATGACTAATGAAAGTGAGATAGTATTCCAGTGATTCTCAATGCATCCTAGTTTATTATGCGTCTATGCTTCCAAGAAAGCAAATTTTGCAATCTCTGCTTTCTCCACTTCCCCTTTTTATAATTCTACGTAAAAACCCAATCCCCTTGATGATCAGAAGATGATGATAACGACATGTGTGTGATGGTCATCATTCTCTCATTCACGAAAACCACTAACATTAAGTCGCTACTAACTACTACTGGCTTTATAGCTCATAGCTATGTAGCTATGCCATATCTGTAAGTACGCTCGTGAAGAAAGTAAAGAGAATTTGATGTGTAGATGTAAGTAATCTTTTTAAAATGTATTTTTATCATCCACTTTCTCTTTTTACGTTTCCTTTTTACATCACATACAAACTTGTTATACCATTTTTTATCTCTCTCCACAACATTAAACTTAAAAGGACGTGTGTGTTCTTGGGTAGGAACTGTTGGAAGTTGGAATGGCATCATTTTTTGGCTGTTTCTGATATGAAATGGTAATGTTCCGCCATAATTTTATCATCATCATCACATAAACTGTGCTTTAAATAGCTTGGTAGATAATGGCCGATGTTTTTAAAAGCTTTTAGCCATCCTCTTTTCTGTATTTTTCAGTGAAATTATGCGTTTCATGCTGCAGCTGCGTGGTGTGGTTGGTGGTGCAATTTCTACTTAAATCATTTATTACAATCTATAATAAATGAGTGTTTTCGTACTTTTTTCTCATGATCATTCATAACCCACATTTTATATTTAACTGGATGTGATCGATTACAAGGAAAACATGCTGTTCAAGAAAAAAACAAGCTTTTTTAATATATGGACCACGTTAATTACTGAATCGCATGAGTAACTATGATTTTTCGCTATTTCACTTCAAGATTTTTGTGTAAAACTGTTTCATCCTTCAGAACCGAAATAACAATCCTTAATTACTCTTTGCTGTTCCAGGGAAAGGAAAGGAGGTGTCAGGAAACTTCTTCTCTTTTGTTCCAGAAAAAGTGTGATAAGGAATCCCTTCATTCCCTTCTCATAAATAAAAATGATCCCACGACGTTTGTTTACTTACGTTGCGTTGTTGGTGCTGCGCCACCAGCCGCCATTTGCAGAGGAGCTTCTTATTTCATACTTGGCCATTTTTTATACGTATTTGCCAAACTCATCCTTGTCCGTCGTTTTTCTCTCGGCTGTGTTTTTTAAGTAGTGAGAGAAGAAAGCACAGAGGTAAAAAAATTAGATCCTTCCTGCTCTAGAGAGAATGTAAACAGGATTATGTCACGCTGCCCCTCTAAAGAAACAAAGATGATGATGACCTTGTTCGTTTCCTTCCTTCCTTCTTCACTCACGTAAAACATTTTCTCATGGACCATCCTATCCTTATGTTAGTCTCTTTCTCTCTGTAAATAGTAAATAGGAATCTGAAGCAGAATTTAGGATGTTGGTCCAGCTTCTAGAAAATTCTTTGTAGTGGAAGCAAGGACTGGATACTTTCATTCTCTATACGTTACTGTATTCCCAAAAATCTGGAATTAAATGGAATTGAGGTCAACTCGATCATTAATGTTTTCCACCTGACTGAATGAAAAAGATCTTCAACGGGACCACCACCATTCGCATTGCAACAGCATCAGTATCGTCGGAAGTTGAAAGATCTCTTTTTTCTTTCGTTTTAACTTTCAGTTTTCACTATTACCCTGTGAAATCCTCTTTAATTGCCCTTTTCCCTTCTGTCTGACCGCTAGGCTCCATTAAAAATAAAATGGCTTATGAATATAAAAACAGCTTAATTCGTATTCTTCTTCTGACGCTGCATGCTGATCCTATGAAAGTGGATTATATTTTAGTCAAGCTTTATTAAAACAGAAAGTCCCTTTCTTCTCTACACTTTCACGCTGTGAACCTCACAAAGAGTGCAATTCAGAGGAAGAACTATTCTAAAATTATTATAACTGCTATGGGACCGAAGGGACCATGCCTCACCATCGCATCATCATCTCTTTCGGTTCTCTCATCTCCGTTTTATTTTTATATGGACTATATTTATATAGAAATGGTTCTTCTCTACCTCCGTTTCAATTCCTGCTCGCTCCTTATTACAAAGCACAACACAACTTATATAGCCAGTTCAATAAGCATTCAGCGACAGCAGAGAAGCTTTGCTATTCTTGCTAAGTCCCGGCGCGGCGGTTGCAGTTTGTGCTACCTCTGATTCAAACAAGCAAAGAAACGGAGAGCAGCAGAGGAGGATTATCGACCAAAAAGGGAAAACAGGAGAGTAGAAGACGACGAAGGCGACGGAAAAGCTCGAAAAATATTTGCCTTTCCTATTTTGGAAAAGCAACAGCAATAGCTAAAGAACTTGCTTGTAGTACTGAAAGGAATGGAATGGAAAGGCTTTTTATGCCACGAAGGATTTGATATGACCGTCCGTTTGTTGCTTTCCCTTCAATATAGAAAATGTGCAACATTTGCTTCTTCTGTTTTTATATTACTTTCCATTGCTGCTGCTTCTATTGTTGTTGTTGCTGCCCTATATTCATTTTCTTTTTTAAAATGTCTACAAAAATAAAAACCGTTTTTGTAATAATCCATCCATGCATGTTTCAAATGGAGAACGCCAATAAGCATTGCATTGCATTCTGTCGGTTGTTGTTGTTGTTGTTGTGTAACAGGAGTAATTTTTTACCAGTGAAGATGAAAAATCTACAAGTGCCCTTTGAAAACATTTATCGTTTCAAACAAAAGACATAAAATAAAAAGAGAGGATGTTTATGCATTAAAATAAATACTGATCCAAATACAGAGAGAAAAAGATTACTTCTCTTTCTTGAAACCCGTTTCTCATTTCCACTTTTACATTTTTTCGCAGACAAAATGAGTACATTTTATTTACTGAAGCTCACATCATCAGCTATGCTGGGGCTTGTTTGTTTTTCCAAGAAGAAATAAATTTTATCTTTAATATTCTTCTTAGGAAATGAAGATGAGTTGATAAAATGAATAGGCATTTTTAGTTTTACTTTGGAATTCGAATAAAGCAACATCCGCTATAAAAATTTGTATACGTAGATAGTTGAACCAGTTTTCTCTTGTTGCAGGCGGCAGTACATCTTTCATAGAAACAAGAAGAGACTCGTTTAAAATACTTCTGATGATGATGACGATAACGATGATCATTATCCTGGATTGGTAAAAAGAGAACTGCTGCGAGAGACAGAAAAAGCATTATATAAGCAAAAGAGAGCATCCAACTAAAACAGACTCTAACTTCATCCTTTCTCTTTTTTCCCTCCCGCTTGTTTATTTTTACTGTTTCGGAAAAGTACAAAAAATGGAGTGTTTTTGCAACTATTTTTGGTGAGTGCATTGCATTGGATTGGATTATTATGCGAGAGCGAGGGAGAAGAGAAGGAGGGAATGGAATGATAATGATGATCATGCTGTTGATTTAGTTTTTTTGCTTTCATGTTTTGGTCCAGTTCCAAAAATGATTCTTTCTCAGAATTTCGTTTTAAATGACAAGGAACAAAGCCTTCCGACAAAGTTTTTTTTTCATAGAAAGTTGAAAGTTTACAACGTTTTTTACAGGCAGCAATTTTTTGAATCAATAGGAGCCCTTCAAACACATTCCCTTTCATGTAATTTTAGGGGAAAGGAGTCAGCCGTGAGTAAGTCCCTTTTAGTTACAATTTTCCCTTCAAGTATCCACCCCACTCTTCTCATCCAAGGGCCTACTTACATCTTCCGTTCTGAATCGCTTTCCATCGTATTCCTCTTCTCTTTCGGTAAAAGAGATAGAGCAGAACAGAGCAGAGGCGGCAGTGTTGCTGCTGCTGGTACAACACATATTACAAACCAACTTGTATGTTCCCATCACCGTGAATCGTGATGTGATGATCATCATCACGAAACCTACATTCTCTACTAGAAAAGTTCCTCAAAGCAACCTCCTACTCGTCTCCCTCCCTTCTTCTCGGTTCAGCTCTTCTTACATTCCTTTCTCGGCTCTTTTTTCCTCCAAGAGCAGATGGGATGTGCTATGGAGTAGGAAAGAACATGTGCATTTTCCTTTCCTTACGAAATTTCTATATCTCCAGAAGTTGTCCTAGACGTCGTAGTGGCAATGGCAATAATAATGGATAGAGCTCTCTCTCGCTCTCATAGCTCTTTTTTCCTCCAAGAGCAGATGGGATGTGCTGTGGAGTAGGAAAGAACATGTGCATTTTCCTTTCCTTACGAAATTTCTATATCTCCAGAAGTTGTCCTAGACGTCGTAGTGGCAATGGCAATAATAATGGATAGAGCTTTCGCTCTCATGCTTCCATTCTCTTCCCATGATCCCCTCCACCAATAACGTACGTAACATAGATATTTCAATCGTAGATCGTAGTATAGTACCGTTATGCCGCGCCGTTGTTGCTTCCTTTGCTTGCCATGCTATGATTCTATATCTCCGTATTCCGTATAATAAGTTATGTGAAATGTGAAATGCTTATACAGAAAAGTTTCTTGCCTCCTTCGCTCTAAAATAAATGAAAGAAAAAGAAATGGGGTGGGATCTTGCTTTAATCCAGGCAGGCAGCAGCAGGAGCAGCATGAGAGGGAAAGGACTCTGTTTAACCTCCTACTACACAGGACAATATAACGTATACTTATACCCATACACACACATGACCAGGGTAAAAAAATTTTCTTCCATTCGTATTCGCATTCCCATTCCTAGATTCCGTTCCTGCTCCATAGCTGGGGGAAAATGTGAGAAACCTCCATTCCCTATACAATTCATCCAGAGAACTCCGCTCCGCTATATTCAACACGTCACGTCAACATTTTCTTTTAAAAAAATAAAGCGAAAGAACACTTCCCTCTCTAGTAGTAAAAGTACCTAGTCTACACGCTCAGTCACTATTATATATCTCTTCATATTTATTATGTCTGTACAAACATGTGTGAGGGGAAAAGGCCTTTCAATTCAAAGCTAAAGGAAGGAAATGGAATGGGATGGCATCATAGCAGCGAGCACAAACACTCAATAGATTTACGCACGACGATACACTAACTCACCAATAACTTAACTAACATAATATTAAATAATATTATTATTATTTTTCGTTGAGTTTTTATAGATTTAATTGTTTTAAGAAGACGTCCGTGAACATTTCATTCAGCAGCCTTAAGTTACTTCGTTGTTTTAGAAAAGAAGAATTTAAAGAAGTGGGAAAAGAATACATTCCATTTTTACAACAAAAGTGTACGTTGTTGTTGTTATTAAGTTAAAGTGAGTAAGAATACATAAGTAAGTGTATGAGTGAGTTGCTTTCTTCGTTGACTCACAAAGAAGAAAGTGTTTCAGCTTTGACTATAAAGATTACATACCAAAACATTGACTTGTTTTTGTAATAAAGTACTACTACTAACTTGCTCATACATATAGACAGACAGACACTCATATGCCATTCCCCATTATCATTATCATTTATTACAATAAATAAAAGAGGGAAACGGAGGAACGAAGAGGAAAAGTGGCTATTTTTTATTAAGTAAAAAAGAAAAAAAAGAGGGAATGCCAACATCTAGAAGAAGAGGAAAAGGTNAAAAAAAGAGGGAATGCCAACATCTAGAAGAAGAGGAAAAGGTTAAAAGCCTCCTTTGAAATAAGAAGAAAGCTTGAAGAAACTTAAATATAAGAGGAAGCAAAAAGCATACATCGCTACAAGTCTTATAAGCTTTTTGGATCATCATCACACATCAGTATTTCAGTAATTCGTACAAGTTCCAGTGGTAGTGGCAGAGGAGGTTCACTAACATCGAATCTTGAATCTCTATTTTTCTGGAATGTGTGAAGGAATTTAGTTATCCGTCTTTTGCGCCGTGGTGGTGTTTGTTGCCGCCGCTCCTCTGCTCTACTGCTGTAGGTTACCTAAACCTATTAATATTGACACTTGAAATATTTATCTTTTTATTAGGTGATGGAAACTCTCACTCTGCTTAATGTAATTTCCTCTACTTGAAAGCAAAGATGGACTTTTTATATTCCTCTTCCGGTCCGGCTCTATAAGTAATATACTTTGTTCTATCTCTTCGATCTCTTATCCCATTTCTAGGAAAAGATCTCTGAAATGACGACGAAGCAATTTGTGTAAAGACAGTACAATAATAGGACGGAGAGATTTCATTGATAAGAGGAATTTATTTGCGGAATTGTTGATGATGATGATGATGATGCTGATACAGATGAAAATGAGATGAACGGAAAGGATTGGATTACATCCATAAATAAATTTCGAGTTGTAGCAAAAGATCCAATCCTAATCTGTTTTTGCATCTCCCGAGAATAAAAAAGTGTGCTTGTGAGTAAGTGCTCAAGTGGAAATGGAAGAGCTAAAGAAGAAAAAAAAATCGGATTAAGTAACAAGTAGTATTTACGTACTACTAAAAATAAGACCTGCTGGTGTGCGGTGTGTGAGTACGTTTGTTTTTATCAAAAATAATCTTTATCATCAGAGCAACCTTGATAGGCTTTTATTTGCATTAGCGGTGATGGTGGTTGGTTTGGTTGTAGCGGAAGGAAGGAAATAAAATCCGTTTCTGTTTGTTTATGTTCGTGATTGTATTATTCGGATCGTAAAAAAACTTGACAGGAGAGGAGTGAAAGTAAAAGAGAAAATAAGAATATGCAACAGTGGTTTCCGTTTCTTTTTTGAGCTCCTCTAGTCAAGGTCACTTAAAGAAAAGAAATGAATATCACGCTGTGGTGGTGGTGGTGCATGTACTGTTGTTGTACTGTGACTGTGAAGTGAATGAAACTTGGAAAGTAAAATGAAATGGAGCCAAAAATTGTTGGTGGAAGGACGGTTGTTGACTGGTGTTGCGTTATAGTAGTTACAGTGGCCTTTCTGTCACCAACATTATTCCCGTACGTAGTAAATACAAATACATACACAGCTTGTTGACATTTCAGCCATAAATCTTTGCTCACCAAATAAAAAAACATTATTATTATGTTTAAACGGCCAACTCTTCATATCGGTTAAAAGTGTGAGTGTGTAAAATCTAGAAGCTAATATAATAGAGAGGAGTAAATCATTGTCTCAGTAGGTATTTGATGTTCAAAGCTTCGAATTCCAACAACAAAACGAATAAAAAATGTGAAATAAAAAAAGAGTTGAATAGATTTAATCCACCACGTAAAGTAGTTTTTCTCCTATTTAAAGGAATACCAACCGAAATAAAAAAGGTAAGCAAAAGATTTAAAAAATGTTGTATTTTTTACATTCATTTTATTGCCTTAAAATAATGGCAAATGTAAAAAAATTCAACAACCATACAAAGCAGGAATATGTCCATCATATTAATGGACGTAAGAATATTGCTTTGTTACCTACAAGGCCCAACCGCTTAATAGACCTTGATTGAGTCATTTTGCTCTTCGACATTTACAAAATACGTATTATTTAGATCTCTGCTAAATAAATACCTCTAACAACATTGGCATTACCTGAAAATAACGGTAAATGTAAAAAATTCAACAAACATACAAAGCAGGAATATGTCCATCATATTAATGGACGTAAGAATATTGCTTTGTTGAGCAACAAAGCACCTACAAGGCCCAACCGCTTAATAGACCTTGATTGAGTCATTTTGCTCTTCGACATTTACAAAATACGTATTATTTAGATCTCTGCTAAATAAATACCTCTTACAACATTGGCATTTAATCTAGAAAAAACCTTGCACATAAATACAAAGAAATTAAAAAGTATGTAGGTACTTTCAGCATTAATCAAATTATGCTCATTATATAATTTCAATTCCCCTAACAATGCCAATTAAGATATAGTAGCAAGTCATTCAATTGTATTCACCTGCCGCCAGTGCCAATAGTAGCAGGTCAAGTTCTCAAGCAAATTGGAAAAGTTTATGCAGGAGCTGTCTATAAAGCGTACGAAGTTACGATTACGCGGCATGTAAAGAGTTGTAAATAGGTAAAATAATGTATTTGCACGAAAAGCATTTATTTAGTATTGTCCGATTGCAAAATATACGTACCTAGTTCCCCTTTCGACAATTCCATTCCAATCCAACTCCACAACTCCAGCTACTCAGCTCCGTCAGCAGCAGAGCTGCTGAACCATTCAAATATTATGTGACACGACACGACGACATGGCATTGTCTGCTTCTAATGTTTAATGTTTACCGAAACCTTCTACTGTCCACCTTATTATGTAGGTATCCACCATTGTCAACGCTCATCATCGCATTCGCATCGTCGTCGTCGTTGTCCCGTCCTTTCTTTCTTTCCTTTCTCCAGTAAATTGAATATACAACGGAAATACGTATTTTATTTCCCCCTCGTGCCAGCCAGTACCTAGCTCTAATCATATCATCAATATTATACTTTTCAGCGTACGAGCGACATAAACAACATAACAACACTACTAAACACTATACACTCATATTCTCCATTTCCTCTTTCTTCTTTTTTATGTCCAGCCAAAAAAAATATTGCATTGCATGTGAATACCATCAACATCAAAAAACTAACCCTCCGCCAAGGTAATCATCTAGTAACTTACTTACTTTATATACTATTACGATATATAAAAGGTAATAAAATAGCCAAGTAATGAGGTAGCCAAAGTGTATGGACAGTGAGCACGAGGAGGAGAAAAAGAATTGGCAGTAAGTCGGCAGTCGAGCAAAAGCCAATCATAAAAAATACATTTACACAACATTTACACAAGAATAATACTTTTATACACAAAAGAATGAAAGGAGTAACGAAGGAATCTACCATAATTCCATTTTATCATCAAAAAAATGTTTTAAGGTGGCGATGGCCGTAGGGAGGTATATAGTGGAACTAATAACATTGCAATTTATTTCTCATTTTGTGTTTTCTCCTTACATAATAATAATAATACTAATAATAGTGGTGGTTATGTTTTCGGCAAGATTAGTTTATGAAGAAGAAGAGTATCAAGACAGGGTACTAAGGCTACTCCTCATTCCTCAACAACTTCGCTAGAGTTTGCTCTTGCAACTTTTAACCGTGCTGAACTTGGGCTGTTTTCTTATTAACCGTAATTTCTGAGCAGAAAATGAGTAAAGACGAAAAGTTTTGATAAAGATATTTCTCCAGAGATTCTGCTCCTTCTGAAGTTGAGCTACTTACTCATTTATTTATTACTATCTTTTTGGTTAGTAGAAAGGAAGGAGACGGAAACGGGATCTTAAATTATTTTACAAGGAACACAACGGGATAGAAAAAGTAAATCAAAGGAAAAAGCACAAGACACAAGATAAAGAAAATTAGGCTTCCAAGGAATTGGGAGAGGAGAAATATTAACGCAGAGAAATAAATTGAGAATAAAAAAAGATTTTATTATTAGATAGGCATTTTTGTGTTCAGTAATATTTCGGCGCAGTCTTCGTCTCAGTGTTGTGGAAGTGAGATAAGTCTGTAAAGACGCGAGTCGGGTGCTGGTTCTGGCTGGAAATTTATGGAAGAAATCCAATTTGCAGTAAAAATTAATTCATATAAAACTTAACTTTGGCCAAAATGAATAAAGCGGGAAACAGAGTGTTACAGAAACAGGTGGATACTAAAATAATAGTAAAATCAAATAGGCTATTTAGTTTTAAGCGGTTTCAGTCTCATTTCTATTTCTGATTTTTCCGAATTTAATTATTCTTATTCTTATAGTTTGATTTTTATTGCTTTCTTTCAGCCCACAGATGAGCAAGGAGCTGGATCCAGAGGGTCTATCGGAAGATGAGGAGAATTTCACTTCCGCCAACGGCTCCCCAATTCACAGGCCCAATTTGAAGCCGAGACTTCAAAGTCGCTCAATAGTATACCTAGATTACAAGAGTGCTGACAGAGTTTCTCTGAAAATGATTTACGGATTTCTTTGTGACAGCATTAGGAAAGCGTGGGATAAGCTGATCAACACTTTTCACAAAATTGGCAGCAATCAATCTAAGGACGACTAATTGTAGGAAGTTAGAATACTTATTACTTGTATAAAAATTCTGACTCCAACTCCATTTCACTTTTTTGCACACTTTTCATTTTGTAAAAGAATTTTGGTAGGAAAACAGTTTGACGAGCAATAATAAATAAAAAGAGTTTTTAACGGCAGAAGCCAAAGCGTGTCAGTCTGGCTCCGTCTGCTCGTAATTTTAGAAAAAAAAGCATCCGTTTTCAAATGTGTTTTATGTCAACGAACTTTTCACGTGGAAGTAAAAAAGTAACTGTTACTTATTCGAATAAAGTCTGTTTTGTTTTGAAATGTGAACGACCAGCAGCGCAGCAGCAGCGTCTATTGTAATCATTCTATTGTTGAACAATAAGTGACATTTTGTCGAGAATCGCTTTTATCCGGGTCATCATCAAAGAGAAATGTTAAATGCAACTGACCTCGCTTACGCCATTATTGACAACGTTCCAAAATCTACGAAGAAGATACTAAAGATAAACTCTGTATGAAAGTGGTAAAAAGAAAAACTTTTTAAGACATGCTTCGTCGACGACGTCCGCGGTGGAAATTCTTCTCCTCCTGAGGCGTTCCAATAATATAATTCCATGAAGTTGAATTGAAAATTTGAATCAGCTCCAACTATGCAAATGAAATAAAATACATAACAGAAATTTAAAGTGAAAAGTGATAATATGCATAGAATGGCAATCTACTAACTATAAATGTATAAACAATTTTTATTCGTATTCTTCAACGGTGCTGTGCTTTCCGGCTCCTCTCTTTGACTAGTAAGGATCAAACGGGTCTTTTCGGAAATCATTAGCGATGCCTGAGAAGGTAAGCAAAACCTCAAACTATTTTAGTTTTAAAGCGTTACCAAATTTCAAAATTGTTTTTGATTCTAAATGGAATTGACAATTTCTAAAGAAAAATGAGGCAAATGGTAGAGTTGCTCATTAAAATATTCAAATTACGTTTAAATTTTTAAAATGCGAAGATGTAAGCGGCCATCTTAATTTGCATATTGAAGCAAGTTTCTGAGAAAAAGAGAAATCTTGATGATGACTACATTGCTTAATGAAGAGACTCGGAAGGGAGCGTGAGTCGAAAGATTAAAAGAATATGCCGTGTTGAATAAATTCGTTCATTTTTAAACGACTTTTGTAAGCCTTTTTAAAAAAAGATAAATCTAGAGCGGAAACGTCCTTCCTCTCGTTCTTATCAGAAGCCTGCGGTGACGAAGTAGGTAGAAGTAGATAGTCATGTGCTTTGCTTGATAGTGAGTAAAAATACAGACTTTATATTTCATTTCAATTTTTTTTAAATGTAATGCAATAATCGGAAATGAAAGGAAGGAGGGACGATTTTATTTTCTCTTCGTTTTCCTCGCATTTTCTCTCAAAAGAGAAATAAAAAGCTCTTTTCTCTCTGAAGAAAAACGTTCCGCTTAACTCTTTACTTGTCCTTCATGCTATTGAAGCGTGACTAGGGCTAAGCGATAGATTTTATATTATAAGGGATTCTTTCCACCTACTCGTACTACGTTACACACACGATGATGGCCATATGCCATGCATGCATTCAAGCTCATTTATTGTATCAGAAGCAGAAGAAGAATCCCAGTCCATTCCAATCCAACCACAAAAAGGGAAACGTGTGTATTGATTTCCCATTTCAAAAAAGCTACTACGACCACTGTTACCAGACTAGCAGCAGCACTCCACTTTTATTCTTTTCTTCAGCGTAGTTCGTTAGAATAAATTTCCCCTTTGATGCTAGTTTTCTCTCATTCATTCATTCTCTTCCAAAAAATCATTTCCATTTTCACAATTCCGGTTTGATGATCATCAAAAATACTTACGCTTAAAATGCAAAGTGTGGGGAAAAGGAAAGCGAGAAAGGATCGCGCGATCGCCGCCACACCACCCCACCACGTTGATGATTATCATGATGACAGTCAGTAGAGTGGAGCAAGAGCAGCAGGGAAATGAAATGATCATAGCCTTGCGTTTTTATTATTATTATGGACTTCGTAGATAACAGTCCCCTCTCCATCCACTCACACTTACACTCACTCAGACTTACACTTTAGCCAATTTCTTTTATAGAAGAATTATTATTCGTTCGTGGAATCGTTTGTTTTGCGATGCAAAGTTCTAGACACGCAAAATAAATGGAATGAAAATTGTTAGATTCCAGTCTGGCATTCCAGATTATGTATAAGAGTAATAATCCGACAATGAAGAAAGTGACCAAAACGTCCATCTGTTTGTACCAGCTGCAGTCAGCAAATTTCTTCTTTTTATGTCTTGTTACACGTCCACCACCTTTGATATTGTTATTATTATTATTATTATGATTATACAATACAAATTTGTTGGAACGTAATAAGATTTGGTATTTCATAGCGCAGTAAATGTAACGTAACGGCTTGACAATGACAACATGACTTTTTTACTTGCTGCTTTTAGTGAGCAGGAGCGGTTTTTGGAATTTAATAAAAAGAAATGAAAAATGCCAATTTCCTATCCAAACAACGTAACGATTTTTTCTCACATTTGAATAAAACCAAATAAAAGTGTACAGAAAATTTGTACATTACCTGCCCCCTACTACGTACATAAGATTGGTAGGTAATATGGTAGTTAATAAGTATTTTCACCTTTTAGTATTGAAATTTTGGCATGCAAAATGCCTACCGTTGTGCATTATTACTACATAATCTAGAGCAAACAAAGTTAATCGTAATTGAAAAGCAATTTAGCATTATTGTTGACCACTCCTCATTGCGGTAGCTCTTTGAACAATTTTTTACGACAACGAAAAAAGCATTACTCTTATCAGTTTTTGCTATCAATGTAACGTAACTTTATTGAATCATCATCATCAAGACAATCATGTTGATGATATAATTTTTGATATTACGGTACACCACAGTGAGCGATACGGCCAACTGACCAAACGTATTCTTGTAGAAATTGGTAGTTTGGCTAGTTACCTGCTGCGTATTTGATGATTCGCTTACTACTACTACTACTTTTGGATACCATGCTTATGTAAACTCTGAAGGGGTTTAGTTTCTCCGTTTTCATTTGTATATTCGGAAATTTAATATGGAAATGAAATATTCTTCCTCAAATAAATATGTTTTTCTTAATAAACGAAACTTTTTCTGATAGCAATCATTGCTTTGTAAAAAGCCGAAGGAGGAAATGAAAATATTTGTAGTGATAGAAAACGGAAAGTTTTCGAAGCACCCTATGTAAATACAATAAGAAACAAATGCCATGGGCCAAAAAAACATTTTATTATTATTATGGGAAAAAGAAAACCTATTTAAACAAAAGGATGAAAGTAGCAAGAATTGTAATACTGTGTAATACAGCATACAAGAAACGAAGAAGAAAAGGAGTAAACAGGAAATGCAAATATTGAATCGCAGAAAGTATATTTTTTTTATCTTTACGGTTGAAATTATATTGGAATTCAGTATTTTTTGGAGAAACAATTGTTTTGCCTGAATATAAAATGTACTCAGAAAATGGGTTGCTATTTTTTCAAATTTGGAGCATATAAGCATTTTTTCGTTCTCTGTTTCATTTCGTTGATCCAATTGAGAAAAACGTACAAATATTTAGTTAATCTCGTCTCCCTGCAAAACTTGTTTTTATCAGAAGGACATATTCCACGAGAAGATGAAGATACTGAAAAAGTGGGAACGAAAGTTGCCATCATAATAAATACTTTATGTGATCCTCATAATCTTCTACTGGAAATTTTCTTGGTTTATATTTTCTACTTTTTTTCCATAATGTTACGTTACTCAATTCAATCCATTTCTACTCTACTCACTCTAAATGTAAGACTCGTTGGGAAATTCTTAGAAAATGGAAGACATAGATAGATCGAAAAATTTTCTCTGTGTGTGTAATACTTTACTTCACTTTCAGGCAAAATATTGAACCTTTTTTACCATTTGAGTAAAGAGAAGAAGAGTCAGTTTCTTTTTCCAAAGATGATCTAGCCAGAAACAGCTGGCTTTCTCCCTTTTTACTCCCAGATTTCTCCAATTTCATCCTGTCCGGATAGTAGAGAGAGAACGAAAGCGAGTTATGTTAATAGAAATGCGAGGAAGGCTGAACCAGAAGAAGAATCATTCACTGTAAAAAAAATAAGGAAAGGAGACAAGACAGGGAAATAAAGAGTGTGCCAGTTTTTTTCTTTCCACCACCATTTCCCATTCCCAACACATATTTCTTTCCAGCACCATCTACTTCTTTTTCCAGTTTCTGCTTTTAGAAGAGGAAAAAAGCAGAGAGCGAAAGAGAGAGAGAGAGTTTAACCAAGCATCATGCATAGCTCAGAGCATTATTGCTTCGTTGCCTTGCTCTGCGACTGCTGCCACTACTGCTCGAAGGAAAAGTTCTATTTTTCTTTTAAAAGTTGGTCGCACTTTCTTCTTCATTCACTCACTCTCACGTTGTTACACGAAATGCATTAGACCAGCAGCAGCAGCAGGCTACAGAGATATTTTTTGTTTGCTATGAGAGCTCCATCCAACTCCAACCATGCTATAACCACCGGCACCTCACAAGGAAAGTGCCGTCAGTCTCTGTTCTGACAGTCATCGCGTCACAAGTTACTGAGGGGAACGTGGTGGTGGTAACGTGTTTTTTCAGTCTTCCTTGCTTTAGTTTCGAAAATAATACACTGATACGAAAAGTTTTCCCATTTTTAATTATGTTAAAAAACAAGAGTACTAACAACATCTAACTAATTATTGCATCGATGTTCAGTACAAAGAAAATTTTGAAGGATTGAATCGAGCCGACCGTTGCTTTAAAAATTAAGCTTTGTTTGCAAAACGTATTTTTAACGGCAATGCATTCACGGTTTGTACAAATATTCCTAAAGTACTTAAGTTAGGGCTTCAGGCTAAAAACGTGTTTATGATTTCTTAGCTTACATGGCCAGAATGGAAGATAATTGCAGGGTCCAGGTTCCAAATTTTTAAGTTAAAGTAGAGTAAGTAATATTGGCAGATTTCCGTGAAGAAACGCCCCAGCAATTTACACAAGGTGAATTTCATTTCAATTTCGCACTACTACAACGAAAGGCTGTTGCTGCAGCTATTTTAAAAAGTAAGTAGAGTATTTAAGGCGGAGATTTTTGTAGAAAATCAAGGCTACATAAATTTTAAGCAAAGTAAATATGATATATATGCACATACGCAAATAATATTCTTCTGTTCTGTGCTTTTCAAAGCTAAAGTTTATTATTAAACGTTCTGAATAAGAAAAAGTTCTTGTTGCTTTTAAAAAAGCATTCTTTTAAATGAACAAGACGGTGAACAAGATGGAGCAGAGATGTCAACAATTTGAAAGAAGAAAATTTACATAAAAATACACAACATAAAACAAAAAGCCTCGAGAGAAATTATATAAGCTGTCGACCAACCCAACTTAAGGAGTACAAAAAAGTTTTTTCAAAGTATGTTTCCCCATCATAAATAAAACAAAAATAGTTTCTTCTTTGTTGTTGTGCTTCTATTCGAGTGAGTTTTTATTTGCTATGGACAAAGCCTGGAGGGAGGCGAAAATATAAAAGTGGAAAATCATTTCATTGACAACGTAAGAGGTAACAAACTCAAACAACAACATAATATTATTATAATAATAATATGCTGCTTTTTAATAGTTTATATAATATTTATAGTTTATTAAAATGTTTTGCTTTGATGTGAAAAAACAAAGTGAAAGCAAGTAAAAGTGTTTTTTATAAATACAAAAGGTTACTGTAAAAATTTCTCTTCTTACACTCCGAATTCTTAGTAAAGCTCAAGTCATTTCTTTATTCTTCTATTGTCGTACAAAGAAGTACATATTTGTAAAAATGTATGAGATCTTCTATTTGATCAATGCAAGCAAATACTAAAAAAATCTGCCATCTAATTTTTATTCCCGCGTAGGTAAATGCTTTCTACATCACACTTAATTTGGCATTTCAACACGGACATAACATGTCTCATAAAAACACAATTGTTTTTGTTGTTTCTCTTCCCATAGGAAAATTAAGCATAGCATATAGTAATACATGTATAAACTTGACTCATAACATTTTGTTGAAGTGTCCTATATAATAATGTTATGTACATATTTATTTGCAACATTCTTGGTGAAAGTACGAGTAGCCTCTGAAAACTGTCCCAAATTGTTCCATTTAATTTGTTCTCCTAACGAAGAAGAATACAAGCTGGTGCTGGGTACTACAACTGCTCTGTTCGTTTACTTAAGTTTCCTTTCTCAGTTTGCTTGTGCAGTGAATGGTCCTTGTCTAACTCTTTCTTTATTGTCCAGTCGTGCCATTCCATGCCTTGTAGTATGTATTTTAGTAGACATACTAAATTCTCATAAGAAAAATATAAAAAAATTCTTAATTGAAGAAAACTGTGCACATGTTACACAGGTATAGGTACAAATAATCCTTTATGAGAGTTTTTTGCATAGAGAGGCATTTCATATTTGATACTTTTACGAATATGAGAAAAGGTGTTATTTATTACAAGGCAGTAAAAACAATCTGTGTCTGCCTGCCTGCCTCCCTTCTTTTCTTTTCCTTTTTCACTTCACAACAACAGAAAACTTTTTTTCTGTGTTACTTATTACCTATGACCAGTTACAGGACATTCGTTATATTATTATAGGATGTAAAAGTGCCTATTTCATTTTGTACATTTTCTCTGATTTGGTTATTGTTTACTCTAATATTTCATGACATGCATGCATGCATGGAAGAAAGGCTGTGTTGCTGCTGCTGCTGTTGTTGTTGCTTTTGTTGTCGGTCAAAATTATTTTTTATGTGTGAAGAAAATACGGACATATTATTTTTTCCCTCTTCATGTGAATGTGGATATAGAGTGAGGAACTAGAGTAACACCGGACCTGCACTTAACTTTATAAATACCTACCTACCTACTCTGATTTCCAGCGTTGATAGCTGGTTTGCATGTGGCAATGCCTTTTGGATAGGGAAGTGCATTTTTACTGTGAGCATAATAATAATAATAATAACAGCGAGTCTCAACTCAAAGTCGTGTCGTTAAGCTCGGTGCTATTTAAATAGTATTATTGGCACTGTTGTGCTTGGGTGCAGAGGCGCCGTTATTTATATGGTATGGCTGGTTCTCTTGTCGTTCATTGCACGATATAAAACATGCTTTTGTGTACTAGACCTAGTAAAAGTATGTAATTTTTACAAAATTACATTATTTTTGTTGCTGTTTTATCACAGACATATAACATATTTATATAGTGAAAATAAAGCGTGCAAAGACTTTTTAATAAAATGTTCTGCTTTCATGATTAGAATGATAAAGGAACAAGACAAAAACACGACGACGACAACGACGAATTTTTACTTTGAGTCGCAGAGTATGTAGCAAAAAGTAGCGTAGTAAAAAGCAAAGTTTTTTTTCGTTTTTGCTGTTTCGTCTTCCTTCATGCAAAAAAGTAAATTTAATGCAAATTTAGCCAAAGAGGCTATTTTAGGTTCCTAAAGATTGTTATTGGGAATGGGAAAACACGCCATAATAGTAGTCAGTCATTGCAGCAGTAGTAAGTAGCTTTCTAGTTGTTCATCACTTACACTATAATATAATATGTAATGTGATTTGAAATGGAGCGTAGCGTAAAACACGCTATCATCATCCTCGTCATCATCATCATTTGCAACAGCACATTGTCATCATTAAAGTTATGTAGTTGTCCTGTCGTCGTCCATTGCCATCATGGGTAGGAAATCCAAACGATTACTTTCTTCTTCTATTGTTGCTCCTGTTATATTGATGATGGTGACGATGTAGTGTAGAAGAGGATCATGGAGTACGGTTAGAGTTGGAGTTATTAATGTTAGGAATAAAATATTTTCTCATCAAACAACTTTTTATTTTATTTTTACGTTTTTACAAAAGCTTTTTTCTCGACAACTTGCTTAGGACTGAAGGAGAATAAATTTCCGTCATCACCATAATAGTAATCGCCGCCGTCATTCTCACCATTTTCGCCTTTTCCTTTTACAGTTTCTTTCTTCATGCCATGCCATGCATGCCGGAAAAATGGAAACTGTGTCACGAAATAAAACTCAGAGAAAAAGAGAGAAAAGGAGAAAGAGAGAGAAGTGACAAAAGAGGATATAAGTTTGAAAGAAGCATATTTTTTGCACGCTAAATTTAAAATGCTTTTTACATGACGTGCCGCATTGTACCATGAGAGAGAAAGAGAATGAAAATAGTGACGTGCAGTGTAATTTTTCTGTTACTTTTAATTTATTTCTTACACATACACAAGGTAAATCCACTATAAATGATGAAAGAGTAACTTTTTTTCTAGCCCTTTAATTTTCTTCTCAGCGAACAACATATTTCAAGTAGGTATTCCATGTTACTACATATTCCGCTCTTAATATTTTTTACGATCGCAGTAGCGTCTGCAGTAAACAGTTTTGTTCAAGTCAACAAAACGCTTAATTTTAAAGCTTAACAAAATTAAAAAACCTGAATTCAGCTTAATTTTATAAGTTCGTAGAACATAAAACTTTTAACATATTTTTTACAGCTTTATTTTGTAATTCGATGAACTATTTGTTAGAAATATTCTAGATCTTTTAAAATCATTACTCATCTGGTCTCATTCAACAAAAGTTCTAAAAGCTTTCGGAGAAATTATTTGCAAATGAATTAAAATACCTTTTTCAAAAACTTTTTGGTAGACATTCACAAAGAGAGTTGAAAAGTTGAGAAGAAGTTAGTTTGGAAAACTTTTTTTTTATTCATTGACAACTTTGAAAGTTAAAAAGCGTAAACATTTAATAATTAGCTCGTCAAGTCAAAAATGCTTATTAATAATGGAAAAATTTTTTTTTGTCACGTCCACATAAAAAAGAATCAAAGAAAAAGATTTATTCTCTTCATGAAACCTTGTTCTATAAAATCGGGACTGTATCAAAACGATTTAAATTGTCTTTTGTAAAAATTTCTATAATAAGTATTCTTAATTAGCTTAAAGCAAGTTAAGTAGTTTCTTTATAAAAACGAAAGTATATAAAGATATGTAATATGAGAGTCAAAAATCATGCAGTACAGTTTTTCATAAGAGAAAGGTTCAGAACTCAGGTCACAACACTTCTTTTTTATCAGCATCATACCCTCAACTTTCTCCAAGTTTCCCTTATTTTCCCTTACATAAAAAACCAACTTTTAAAAATACTATTTCCGTTTTAGCTAAACACTAAAAAAAACTTTAAAAGTCTAACATTTTCTCCATAATGTATCAATAATGGTCTTATTTTAAGTGTGCATAAAAGTCAATCATCTCTCCCGTTTTTTTCGTTTATTCCTTCCGTCCTTCACACGTTAAAAGCATAAGCAGAATTCTCATTATAATGCAGATAATAAGCATTTTAAGTTAACTTTCCTTACTTCACCCTTCTAGCTGAAAGTTATTCTGCGGAGGCTGAGAGACTCCAACTGATGTGAGAATGGAATTGATTATGGTGGTGGTGGTGGTGTGGTGCTAAGTAAAAGTAAAACTAGCCCACTTTATTTTCACTCCAATCTTCTCTCTTCGTCCTTTTTTATCTTATCTCGTTATTCTCCCTAAATAGAAAATTGGAGTGAAAATGGGTTTGTCATTATCTTCATGATCGTCTTCATTGCTGCTGCTGCTGCTGCTACGATCGCCATTTTTCTTATCTTAACCTTTTTTCTCATTGAACCGTGTCTATTTTTGCTCCTTTTTCTTTCTCCTTCGCAAACAAGTTTTGCCTCATCTCATCATCGTCAGTGAGGAAAACAACTTCCTGTGCTCTTTTTCTTCTGCTGCCCGCACACCCAAACCCAACTATAGACTACGATTTTGCCTGCAACGATAATAACAAAATTGGGTGTTTTTATGAGCATCTACTAAACTAACTAAAGCCCTTTTTGATTCCTGATTGGGCGAAATGAGAAAGTGTTTTTGTTCCGATCCGGAAACACGATCCAATCCAGCACGTACATTATAAGGGCTTGTATGAGAATATTGGGAGTAAACAATGGATGGAGAGCTTAGTAGACCTTCTCCATTATGTTCGTTCTTAGAAGACATATTTTTTTTCTTTTTCTACATAAAAAGTTCTACTTTCCAATTCAACTCACGGTCGCTATTTTTCATATTATCATCAATTCTTCTTTTGTGGAATATTCTTTCTCTTTCTTAGAAGTCAGATGATAGAAAGATGAATCAGAGCGTAATTACATTCTGTTTATTATTATTATTTTCTGGGAAATCAATCTTTTCGAAAGAAGAATTTTTTTAAAATAGGAGGTTACGTCGTGTCGTTCTATTCTCCAACAGAATTCTGTTGTTGATGATGATCTTGTCTTTTACAGTGAATGAGTGAGTGAGTGATTGATGGACATTGATGGAAAAGGGGAATGAATGTATTAATAATATGATGATGAGTAATATGCTGAATACTGATAACTCTGTCTTCGCGCTTGAATCCATCTTTTTTGAAGAAAATTGGAGTTGACTTGGCTCTTTTTTTCTTTTGCAACAAACAGCCAGCCAACCAGCCCCTTTTTAACTTCTTTTATTTCCATCTGTCTGGCATACTTCTTAAATAGAAAAAAGCCATCATCGTCATTATCATCATTATGTATTACGATGACTCCGTCTTTCTTCGTCTTTTTCATATTCTTCATAGTTTATTGTTGTTGCTTGCTGGAGCGATATCATCATGATAAAATGACGACGAATACGATGATGAAGCGAATGAAGGCTGCTCTGCTACTGCTGTTGCTGCACTTTCCATAAAATTTTCATGAATGAACAAGAATGAAACCACACTAGCATATCAATTCTAATGCTGGGGCTAGAGCCTCGGAGCAAAAAATCCTTT
>JAHZNJ010002072.1:0-17293 GCA_027744475.1 Lepidocyrtus cf. sotoi NNG-2020
TTCATTTGGAAGTGGAAGTGGCTGGAAACCTGGAGGGGGAGGTATTGGAGGAGGAACTGCTACACCCCGACCGGAAATTATATTGCCTCCAGGCACTCCTCCACCTAGACCAATAGGTCCGACCCAGCCAGGAACCAGTGTCCCCATCATTGGAGCTAGTGGAGGCTTTGTAAGACCACCGGCTCCACCTCCAGATGAGATATTTCCTCCTGCGCCGCCGCCAGATAGCGATGAAGATTTTTTCGGGGATGACTTTCTTTCCGGGAGAAGGTTAAAAGTGTCTTCCGTTAGGGGAGGAAATGGAGGTAGTGGTAGCAGTGGTGTGAATTTGCGGACAAGGACTCGAGTGATCCCGTCAGGTACGAGGACTACGTCAAATTCAAGATTTTCGAAAGATTCGTTGGGCTCAATTAGCTCTCATGAAAGACTGCGAACCGTCTCTGGGGGCACTGTGAGACGAGAAAGGTTACGGGATAGAGTGAAAGAGTTTAAAAATAGTTTAATTGAAGATGTGGATAGTCCTTTGTCAGATGAGATAATTGGAGAGGATCCAAATAATATAATTACAGGTAAGGTGTAAAGAAAATTAACATTAAAAATAATTAATCAAGCGTACTTCAACAGTAAATGAAATTGAGTTTGTTTTGGTTTTTTAGATTTTGTGTTTTCTGACATTAAATGTTTCAAAACTCGACAAAATGAATATTTTGGTGCTACAATTCACATGAAGAGTGGATTTCATCTGCCTTACATTCGGGATAGGCCACAGGACCCTTTGAGATCAGAGGAATGCCGGCTGGAGCAACTGGAAGGCTCTCGTGGCTCTTATCATATGGCGGTGACGGACTTGCGAGGCTGTGGAGTTGAACAATGTGGAGAGGTAAAAAAAAGTATTGATTAATTACTTCAAGAAATTATGGCTGCACATTGCACGCGCAAGTTGTCGCTAAAAGTTTGAGTCTAATTGAGTAAAATATATTCGTAATTTTGTGAAATTTAGGCAATGTGCTTGACCATGGTATTCCCAAGAGTTCCAATTTTAGCTCTAGCCGACGACGAGGTCACAACAATCAAATGCATTCCTCAAAAAAGTACTATTTCTGATACCAAAAGTATTAGTTTTGCGGGCGACTCCACGTAAGTTAAATGTTATGAGAATGAAATTAAACACATTTAACCGAACTATACAGATTTAGATATTATATTTAAATAATTCATCTACACAGAGAAAACCGGCGCTCCTCTTCAACTGTTGAGGGAGGCATCCAAGAATTCGTGGCGGAGGTTGGCGTGTTCCGACAAAACCCAGGCGCTACCAACGGTCTCTTTGTGAAGAGAGTTAATTCCGGTGGAGTGGTTCAATTGGGAGAGCCTCTGCAATTACGAAGCGTTGTTCGTGGAACGGATGGTAAAAAGCCTTGAATTACTTCATTCTGTAAAAATGTCGACTGATTTTCATCTAATTCGTAATTTTTCGTCTTTTTTAAATAGGATGGAAGCATTCAAAATTAACAGATGTGAAAGTATGGAGGATGAGGGACAACTTCAAGCAAAACTTGGAGAACCTCGATCCAAATCAGGCCTCCGAAGTCATAACTTTGGTGGATGCGCATGGATGCAGGAATGATGAATATTTGGTTATTGCGGAGGAGCATCCGATAAGGGATCCAAGAAATGATATGGTTCATCACTTTACATTTAAAGCGTTCCTATTTCGGGGGCAACGTGTCAACGAGCCATTAATCGTTACTGCGAGGGTGCACGCATGTCAAGAGCTGCAAGATTGCTATGTACGTACTTTATTTTTATACAAGTCTTTTGAATTTCTTCAATATATTTGGCAAATACTTAATGCTTTAATCCGTTCTGTTTTCCAGATGAAGTGCGACAGCACCCAAAAGCGTTATAGAAGATCCCCTATTGAGTTACACAACGCCAGCTCAATCGTCCATGATTTTGATTCTCAACTTGCTCTCCGTGTGGTGGGGCTTAAGGATCATCCTTCCTCAATTCTGGACGACGACCAGTTCCCTTTCAACTACCCATTCACACCTTTAAAATCTACGAATAATAAAACTACCGATTCCGGAAGTATGTCATGCAATGAAAAAATGTTTGCTTCTGGGCTCAGCGGAGGCTGCATCATGCTCCTAATCTGTGGACTCGCATTAGCCCTCTTTACTTACATAAAACAAGGAAAAATTCAGAGAAACCGGAAATCAACTTCATCTTCGGCCGTTGCTGCTGCTGCTCCTCCACATTCTCGAGGAGGAGGTCGGGGCTACAGATATCCACCACCACCGGGAAGAATGATGCCTTCCTCTGGAGGAGGTCAGCTTCCTTACCATAAGCCTCTCCCTCCAACTCCCGTTGAACCATCCAGACCTCCAACCGCCCCAGCATCGAACTCTCCAAATCCTTCCAACGAAATCTCACAGGTTGCAAAATTACTCCAGGAATTAGCGAAGAATTCCGGAAACAATGATAAGCAAACAGAAAAGAAAATGTCTTCTTCCCCTACAAAGAAATCAACTACCAAAAAAGAGTGTTCTTCCTCTTCGAAGAAAAACGACCAAGCTTCATCAGACTACGCCTCCATTGATGGGTCAAGTACTTCCTCTCCCGCTTCGTCATCCGCGTCCTCAGAAATCGATTTATCAAAAGCGAATAAAACAAATAAAGATGGAGTGTACATCCTTTACTGCTACAACAAAGACAAGAAAAACAAATTGAAGCTTCCTTTGAGTGCTCCCTCATCTACAAGAATGCGAAGGAAAAAGATGAAAGGGAAAGGCATGGGCAAGGACGAAGAAGATGATGATGAGGATTTCATTTCTCACGATGAAGACTCTGAAGAGGTGAGGGCATCTCAAGACGCTACAGAATCTGATGATTCTTACGATGACAGAGAAAAGAATGGAAAGGGAGGGAACGTTGGAGGGAATAATAATGGAGGAATTTTAGTTAAAAATCAACCCATTCGCAGAACTGTACGAGAAGTGAAGAAGAAAAGCAAGCAGAACAACAGCATTGCTCACTCCTCCGGTGGAATCGTTAGGCGGAGAGTGAGTTCGGTTTATAGGGAAGGCTATCTTAGTGGATTACGTGGCGCTGTAGCTGCAGCAGTTGCGGGAGGATCAGTTCCCTTAAGGTACAGGAAGTCCCCCTCCACTGGGAACCTTCCAGAAGCGGTTGGTGGTGACGGAGGAGAAGATGAGGAGATTTATGGTAATAATGTATCAGCAAAGAGAATAAACTTTAGCGTGAGGGAGAGACGATCTGCAAGAAAACGCCGAGGTCAGACGAGTCATCATCATCATAACAATTACGAGCAATATTCCAGTAACGAAGGTGGAGGAGTCCTTCCATCCGATTTAGATTCTGCTTATTCGGGATCAAACTGTTCTAAACTAACTGAAGACCATCTCTACGAATTGAAAAGGGGTGGGGTAGGAAATGGAGGTGGTCATCCTTACTTCCGCCATTCTTACAAACAGCAGAGGAATCTGGAAGAAGTACAGCGGCAATTGAGGAGGAGTGTGCATTATTCACAGAAAGGGGGAACTCGAGAAAGTTCAGGCTCGAAAATTAATGACAATAAAATTGATACAAACTTTAACAGAACTGAGGTGGCTATTGGGATGGAATCCCCTCCATTACCTTTGGGGGAAACTAAATCAACGCATTTTGTCACGCATGATGATTCCTCCACGAAAATTTTGATTGTTCCAGAAACCCATGTTTAAAAGGAGGCAGACAACTAAATTAAATTCTGCAAAAAAAGCCAATTTTTTTACAAAGTAGCGACTGATAAGAAATGTGTTTAGTGTAAATATTATAGCTTGTGAATTTATTTTTAATGCATAAATGTACCTTTACTGATTAAATTTTTTTAATTCTATGTGTGCAACTGTGCACAACTTAATTTTTTAATATATTATCATAAATTGGAAACATTTTTAAGCAAGGCAGACGAAAGTTATATTTTTTTAAGTAGATTGGGTCGCGGTCGTACGTAGTACGTAGGCATGAGTGTTGGGAAGGTGTACCTGCAACTGCAACATGCAATCCTTAAACTTTGTGCTAATGTTAGATAAATGATGAGTTTCAATATTGCAACAAATAAAAGGGACACTCAGTCCAGTTTTATCATTGTACTGTACTACTAATCTACGTCTTCAAGCTTTATTGAAAAAATGCATAATATTATGCAATACATATGGATCTGCTGAGTGCTGCTGATCGTGATTCGTGATCATATTTCATTTGGAAGGTATCCCTTCTCACTTCCACTCATCTCAAACTTCGTTGTCACTACATTTTTTGAAAAAAACCAAAAGGTAACTATCAATTAGATACAACGATCAATATTTCACAAATTCCCACACTCCCAGACGACAAGAACGTTGTCATACAAACATCTGTTGATGAGCACATTAAATTAAACATTTTACTATCAATTTTAAGCTTGAACATCATCTAGTTGTCACTGTCAGTAAATTGAAGTTACTAATTGCAGTGTAATCAATAAAGTTTCTACTTTCTACCAATTTTAGTGAATCCTTTCCCGTATTTTTTTACAAAATCCATACAAGCAGTAGTCTAGCTAGTTCTGAAATAACGAGGAAGTGAATTTGATTAGTGAATTAAAAAATAGTGAACGATATTATAATTTATTAAGTGCATCTCTTCAGTTCGCAGTTTCCCACGAGTAGTAAAGTGTCAGATCGAGTGGTTGTTAATTATGGAGAATCCTGTAACAGTTGGCGAGGGAGGTAATTGTACTGTACTTACTTCCTTAAAACCACAAAATTAAAATACTTATATTCTATTTGTAGACATTCCAGGGATGGTGAAATCTTTATTACGAAGAAAACCAACAGAATCTCCCGTCAGGCCCATATCCGATTCTAAACGTTTCCCATTCCCATGGACTGTTCTTGGGGTCGAGCTCTGTTCTGACCAGAAGGCTGTGAGAGAAGATGAAACGTGACTTGGCTAAGGGACAAATCACAACGGAGGAAGCTTTGACTCAAATTCTAAAGGGTTGGATTGATGGTTATGCTGAACAAGGAAGTGGAGCTCCTTTGGAAGAATTGCTTCAAAAAATGATTTCAAATCATTTAAATGGGTGGGCTGGTGAGTCTTCTTTAGAAATAACAATCAACAACGGTGCAATCGCATGGATGATGGATTATTATTACTATTCTATAAATTCTAACCAATTATCAGTTATTTACATTTACATTATCATTTTATTCGCTGCCAGACGAGACACTGAGCCTCCTATTGAAATTATCACGAGAAGCTGTAGAGAAGAAGGTCGAGCTGAAAACCGTACATCAGGATGAGTCAACAGCTAATGATGCATCAATCACTTACAGCAGTCAGGAACAGGCACTTTACAACACTCTGGTAAATTAGACACGCAACGCATAATAATAATATACTAAAATCTAAATCTACGTCACGTTGCGTTGCGTAATAATCAGAATTTACTTGATTATTTATTTTTATTGCAGATTGTCGAAGAAATATTTAAGCATCTTCCGTTCGAGGACAGAAAAAACTTCAAGCTAGTGAATCAGGGGGTGGGAGAGCTGATTCGGAGGCTCTGGAGGTCATCCGCACGGATTCGAATCGGCGTAAGTTTAAAAACAATTTCTTCGAATGTTTAATCCATGCGCATTTGAGTTGTTTCAAATAGTAATAATAGTAAGGTTTGTTGCTTTTGTTAGGACTTCGATTTTGCATTTGACAATAACCGATATTACAGGATAAGAGTACATTTGCCAAGTTTTCGAAGGTTGATCGATATGGAGGAGTACGTTGAGCTTTGTAAGCAGAAAAAGGGACCTGGCCACAGTGCCCAAGATAAAACTTTAGAGCTTTTGGCTTACCCGTATCGTTCCTACAGTATTGTAAATATACGCTCCCATGCTGGTGAAATAGAAGAAAATGAGTTCTGGAAAACATGTGGCCCGCTTATAGAAAATCTTAAACTTCCGAGATTTTATCAGAGAAACAATGAAGCTATTGTCAAAGCTGTAACGAAGCTATTGTTGTCCTTATGCCCAAATCTAAAGGAACTGGAAATTAGGTGCATCCCCGAGTGGGACGATTCAGATAGTGCTTCAGAAACCACGATTACGATGGCAGAGAAACTCGAAACTTTAATATTCAATGTTCATGAGGAGGATATCTATGACGATAACGAGATGAGTCCCACATCAACATCTAAGATTTTAAAAATTTGTCCAAACTTGAAGGTAAAATACAAAATCCAAAATGTTAAAGTTTATTGCACAAAATACAATCGTCCCGACAAGCATTACTTTTAAATAATTCATTATTATTGTTAATTCTTCAGAGTTTAGTTGTCGGAACTGGCAGGAACATTGAAGGACTCTTACAGCCAGCGACCAATGGAAAGTTTATTAAGCTCGAGTCCCTTGTGATTAGTGCAGGTGATCGTGCTGGCCCTGATGGTTACAGTTCTTTCCAGTCATTACGACGCTATGTTGAGAAGTTTCCAGACACATTGAAGCACTTGACGATTCAAACGTTAAATGATACGGACATTAGATCGAATTCTTCCAACTTATGTTCAGCTCTCGGGAAATGCAGCCATAATCTTCAATCATTGGAATTGAAATTTGACGAAAGAGTGTTCATTGGCAAAATAGATTGGCTCACGGACCTTTCCCGCTTTTCATTTCCAAACTTGACAAAATTCAGGCTTGCGAACAACGATTGTTACAATACAAATCCTTTCCGTTTCGATTTCGGGACACTCAAAGTAATGCCAAAGTTGAAGGAACTCGATGTAAATCTTGGCTACAGAGATCCCATCAAATTCCCGCGAAGCTCTGGAGCTGAAGACTGGATATCTGTGGCTCCTCCTGTGGGTGCAGATCAACTTGCACCTGCTGCTGGTTCAGAGAAGAAGCTTATTCTTTCTACAATTTTGAAGAACTTCTGCTTTCATGGATGGGAAATAAACCCCGAGGATGTTAAGTTGCTCTCCCAGTGGTTCCCCAATTTGACTTCGCTGGATGGCAGGCTTTCGGCCGAATCTCTACCCCTTCTGTTGGAATCCTGGGAAAGGTTGGAGAGACTTCAAGTTCGCTCGAAAGGTTTCTTTTCGTTGAGTAAGTTGGGGCTGTTAAAGGAAACGAAGAAATCCTTAAAGATTGTGACTCAATTAATGGAAGAATTAGGTTGGATTGGTGCGGAGGGTCGTCAGTGTCAGTACATCGAAGTAAAAGAACTCAATGGCCACGTATACTTTGATAAATGCTCTCAAGAGGGAATACCTATATACCCATGGTAAAAAACGATACCGTGGAAATGCTTGCCTTGCTAAACTCTTTTTTTTTGTCATTATTAATATGAAAATCTGTAATAATTGTAATTTGTGCTTATTAAAAGATGTAAATTGATGGGGGAAGGGTTTTGTATCTGAAAATACAAATATTGAAATAAAACGAAACTGAATTTCTTTATACATAATTAATTACCTATTTGTGCTTTTGTCTTTGAATGAATAGTTTGTCGATTTTAGTTTATTGTTTTCCATAATGATTCGATAAGGGAACATGCTCATTATTATACGGCTCGACAACACGTACTGCTGTGTTGATTAAAATTATTTAATACTTTTTTATATCAAACCTTATAATCTCATAATCCGTTTAAGACATAAATTAGGAAATGTCAAATGCCATTAGTAAGGAAGAGAATCGATATCGATAAGGTTTTTTTTCTTATCTTGCTCAGTTTATCAAGGCCCGTGATAGAATAAAAGAGCTAAAGCAAACCCAAGCTAGTGGGCCGATAATCTCACATTGCCCCGAACCCAAGGCAAGTAGGTTAAGATATTAAAGGTATACCATCCGACGAAAGCTTTTACGAAAATGTGTGCTAATTCATTTCAGAACTCCATTCAGATTTGGTCAGTCGTACCCACCACCGCCAACACCATTACCAACACAAACCCAATCAATCAAACTTCCACCAACCCACTCCAACTCCCAAAACTTTTAATTCTTCGCTGCAGAGGAGAAAGTGTCAAAACAGCCAAAAAGCTACGGCGGCGATGATGACGTCTTTTTTGCTTACAAGCACAGAGGAAGCTTCTCGGAGTGTGATCAAGATTTGTCATCCATTATTTCCGATGAGCAACACGATGATTCGGTTTTCTTTTCCGGTCACTTAGAAATTCCAAAAATGGTTGACGATGAGAAAGATGACAATTGCATCAGCATCGCATGCTGGGACAATGAATCGGACTTACCTGCTTAGCTGGATAAAGTGTTTCAGGAAATACTCTTTAATGGAAGTCCCCAACATTCAAAACAATCCTATTTCACTCCACACCCTCATCCCCACTTGGACGATGGAGACTCCCACTCACACTCGAAACATGGCCGCAGTCACCACAGCCATCATCATCATCACACTCAAGACTAAGACTCTCACAGAATCCTATCCATAAAAAATAAATCTGTTTCTCAAAACCATTTTTACCCGATGAAAAACAAAATGAGAAAAACAACAACAGCAATAACGACGCTGCTGCTGCTGGAAGTGGCGATGAAAAGCCCCAGTGTGGAGGAAGAATTAACAGGAAACATAAAATTCATTTGAGAAAAAATAACTCTGTATTAGGATATTATGCTGTATTAGACGTTCCTCGTATTTTAGATGAAACTGGCCATGAAATTGAAACCTTGGTGGAAGCTCAAGACAAGATGACATTCCCCGTTAGTCACATCCACATCTCATTCGAGCCATATTGGTTAAGGGAGGCACTTTTAAACAAACATGGGAGAAAGAACGGAAATAACGGAACGGAACGACGATTTTAGTTCTTGTGGGTCTGGACTGGAGCTCCATCATTCTCATTAAATGATTCTCAGGAGAATTCAATAGCCACGACTCATTTTTACTATAATGGAGTCGGTGGTGGAGGAAATCTGACAGGTTCTGAATATTTTGGAGAGAGACAAGGCGAAAATGGAAATAATCAAACAATAGAAACCTCAACAGATTTATTTGACAAGGGCGACGGAGTAATTGAGTGGAGTTACATGACAAGGATTTCACAGAGATTGAAGAGGAGTTGCGGTTGGGATTATTATATGCTCATGTTTGGATACGATTGTTTCTCAACAAAATTCCCTAAAATGACATTGATGCAGAAATGATTCCTGTGAAGAGAAATCCCCGTCAACATAGGATATGAACTCACATTAATAAACGAGTTGGAAAATAATGCTGATCTCGAAAATAGGAACAAAAAGATTTAACTCATTTAAAAACAGTGACAATACATGTGGTTTATTGTAATTTTGTAATATTTTGCAAATAAGTTAATAAGCACAAATTGACATTTATCAACAAAAATTAAAGCTCTAAAAATGAAATTAATTAACAAATCAGTTTTAACAAAAGCATACTAATAGTGTCATATTAATAGTGTCAGTAATCCGTGTAGCGTAAAATATTAAATATGCATATTAAATTAGGTGGTATATAGTTTCATTTTCAACAAATACATAGATTAGATGATTAACTCATTAGTAACAGTTATTTGAAAAAAAAAAACGAATCAAACAGAAACAATTTAGCGATAAATTAAATAACTTATTTTACGAATTCAACATTTTAAAGCATCCCTTATAAATATAATTTCGTAGTTGTTCACCGTACGTTTACTTTTTTAAGAAGCTGGATCAGTTTCGTAAGCCAATAAAACGAATGTGACGTCATATTTCTCAGGGGTCCCAACCATAGAATCGTCTGCGTCTTCACCAATTAAATTCGCCATTTTTTCATTAAGCACTCCAAACTCGATATCAAGATTTTCCTGGATCACCATTGACGAAGCTGTAGACATGTTTCCGATCCCAGAAATTCTGACTTTAGGGCAGTTCTTTCTAATTTCGTTTAATATGTCCATAAAGAGATTTGACTTGCCACCGCGATTTTGCTTAGTTATCATTTCGTGGTAAAAGAGCAGGGCATGTTGACTGGTGAGTTGGGAATTGAATATCTTGTAAAATTGATCAATCTACGAACATATTAAATTAATAATTTTTGTCAGTTTTCATTAATTAATAGCGATATAACGGGTACATGTAGTATCAAGCACTTTTGCAACAAAGAAATGATTTACCTCTTTCAATGTATTCATCAGGTTTACACCAGCAGCATCCAACAAGTTTAGGGTAATAACGCGTACTTTGCAGCGATCATCTCCGTTTAGCAGCATCCCACTAATAAAAATAGTTTCCATCTCATCCTTCTGCATTTTGTCTGATAAACTGAGAACTTCTCCATCGATGAAGTTATAAACCCCTGTTACAAGTGGAAAGCCAAGATGTGATTGGGAGACTCCGAGAGACTGTAAAACTCTGAATAAATAAATACAAATTAAAATTAGCAAAGTTCTTTCTTTGTTAAAAATTAAGTTTTATTTCTGCAATAAAGATATGAAAATATGAATAATTTAACATGTAGTTTCACGTACCTGCTAAGCAGAGCTCCATCCGTTGTTGGTTGGATGCTTTGAAATTGGTATAAAATTACGACCTTCGGCCTGTGAGAGGAGATTAGTTGAGGAGAACGAACTTTTGTTTTGAAGCCACCATCAAAGATAGAACCCTAAAAATGAAGTAAATTAAAATCAATTAAAAAAATCACGGAATAGGAATGAATGATTAAGTGACATGACTGAGAACCGTGAAACCGTGGGTGGTCAGGTTTATTTCACTTACATTGCACACCAAAAACGGTTCCACAGCAAAATGACTGCATTCTGGGAACATTAGACTTGACATGGCTGTTTTCTGATCGTCGGCAATTTGAATCAATCCCAATGAATTGTTTGGAGTTGTGAAAACCACGGAAGGACTAAGGACGAATAGGCCCGTTGTATTTGGAGGGTACATAGTCTCGGCTTCCGTCTCACCTAAAACGACACAAAAAAATATTTAAACTTCAAATAGTTAGTTTTAGTTTACAAGAACATTGCAAATAAGGCAAACAAAACAAAATACTTTTCATAAAAAGTCAAGCAAGTCTCACTTAATTTTTCAATAAATCGGCAGAAATTAGATGTTCCGTAAGTTAAAATGAAATTAACTGGTCGAATCCCTACTACCCCTTGCTTAGTGTCAGTCACCATGCCCATCATTTCTTCATTATCTTGTGTCTCGACGTGCCTCTGTGTAGATCCAACTTCCATGTTTCGAAGCCACATTGGATCAAAGAAAGTCGAAAAATTGAAGTTCATCATCAAGGAATCCGATATCTTATCCGTCCACATAATGGTAAACGTGTGGTTTCCGTTCCGCTCTCGAAGAGTTTCATACGCGACGTCCCGCCAAATTTTTGTTACGCTTGCCAACTTCCGAACTTCATCATCCTTCAGATTATGGAATATTCCTTTGACACACTTCGGTTCTTCAACGACCTTGTCCACCACTTCCATAAGCCTCAGTGTCTCTGGATTAAGGATAAGCCTTTTCTGCATGCTATTGCAAAGCTGTCGAAACAGCTCGTTTTCGTCGTCATCATGCAGCTCCCGTTTCCTTTTGGCACTTTCCGTTAATCGAACGATTGTCTGTACATTACTCATCGTGCTGTGCTACAAAGGGGTGGGTGGGTGATTGATGTCAAATGCCAAGTTATTGCCTCCTCTGAAAGTCGAACTGTAGACAAATTAAAAACTTATTCCGTCGTAGTTGGTTATTGGAACAGAAAATTATCAATCAACCATGAAACAAACTTACCACAATTAAAATCAATGCTAGTTTTTTCAAAACCTTTTTGTCAATATTAGATTATAGGTTTTAACAAGACAGAATTACTGTCAGGGTCATGTCAGGCGTTGACAAGATAAGAGAATACAGAAGAAGAAGATGTATGTACATTCGAATTCACTCTGTGCTACTGCTGCGCAATTTTTTCTGCTACCACCTCACCACCACACCTAGCTATCTGAAGAAAACCACGTCACTCATACAATAGACCTTTTTTATGCGATCATGCGATGATTTCCCCCCGTATATCTTGTACACATACCTTTTGTAAGAAAGAATGTGTGTAAAGAACTAACCAAAACTAAAACTGTTTTTTATCTTTTGACAAATCAACTTAATTAACTAGGCACCTCTGCTGGCACATATTATGCAAATGGAGAATATTTATTTTCTTCAGATACTTCTTCTTAAGCTCTGATTCCTGCTATGGCTGGCTGATCATTTAAAAAAGGATGATAAAAAATGACAAAATTCAAAATGTCACAAGTACTTTAATTGATCAAGTATGATGGAAGTATACTAACACTAACTGTGTAGCTTTTTTTTACTAATCTAATCAACAACAAGCAAATCACTTTATTTCCGTTTTCGAAATTTCGAAGAACAGCACCGCTTACAAAATGTACTTACAATTTAAGTACTACGACGAGGGAATCCAACCAAATGTATTGAATGAAAGGCAACGAGCAAGGTTGTATTTTGTTATGCATTGGTGTTGTGTTGTGGTTTGTGGTATGAGTTTGAGTCTTGAGTTGAGATTGAGAGGGAAAACAGTAAAAGCACTTTCATTTTTGCATTTTTTCGGTTACTTTTACAGCGAAAAGGGTATGTTAATGTTATTTATAAGTTAGAGTTAGTAGATAAGTTAGACTGACTGCTGCTGGGTGCTGACTTTTTTTGCGATTGAACGATTCGAAAGAACAGTTTTATGCAAATTACATTTTTTTGCTTCGTTCGTCTGCAAGCAATGTACTTTACTCTGACTCGTTCCCAATCCCAATATCGCAAACAAGGAAGGTAGTAAGAATTTTACAGGCTTTAGAGCTAAAATTGCTCAACTGAGCTGATCAAAAACTGTTTGTCCGAAAATTCCATCGCTCACTCACTCAGTATCAGTTAAACTGCTTTATTATCGAGTTATTCGAATTCATTAATTTTTTACAAGTTTTAGTTTGCTATTAATTTTAATTAGATCTGTATCTTTGCAGCAAAAGCATGGTCATTTTAGTAACTGGACATAAAAGGGATTAAATTAAACATTAAACTTTAATACAACATAAATATTTCCAACTCACCAAAATATTATGTAAGTTAAGTTTAAAAATTGCAATGAAAAGACAAGAGATTATACATGACACCATACAACCTAGACCAAAACTAGGTATGTGACAGGTGCATTAAAATAATGAATTTTTCTTATTCAGTCCATGTTGTTGTATATTAGGTAAGCAAGAAGAACTTACATAAAGACAAATTGCATAATAATATACATATATGGGGTAACTTGAGAGGAATACCAGTTTATGCCTGTCAAATTAATTCCAATATCAATTAATCAATCAATTCTACCACTAAACATTTAAAAGAAGATGCAACATTTCAATTTTCAGACATTTTTGATTTAAATAGATAATAGATCTACTATACATTCATAAGTGCATATTATCCAATTCAAATTGCTGAGTTATTAACGCATAAATAAATTTTCACCAGACCTACTTCAATTATTATTTTATATAGAAAGATAAGTGCCATTCTTGTTGTTCTAATGTTTAGCGTAGAATTTTTGTTGATTTAAGCAGTTCAAAGAATTTTGCTTAAAAATCTGCACGTTTCAGATTCTAAACCAAATAGAGATAAATATAAAACGAATAGTAATTGTATTGTAACTGTTTTATAATTTCTATTTTATTCTACCAAACCCCACAAGTTTCGTTCGTGAATTTCCTTCAAAGAATGACGCAAGATGACAACAGCATAATAAGCTCACGTAGCAGCAGGTTTAGGGCGAAAGGCTAATTACCTAATATCGAAACGAAGTTTTACACAACAGTAGCCAGCCTTTTTCTTCAGTACTATTCCATAGTTAATCTTCATTCCATTCCAGTGCAGCATTTCGGGGAAAGTTTGTTTTTTGCTGAAGAGAATGACAATCACGATAATTAATTCGCTTAATAAAATCTATTCCATGGCAGAAATTGAGAGCAAAACTGTCAATTCCACTAAAAGCGTAAAAAGGTTTTGTTTGTGAGCGTGCACAGACTGCTAAAAATCACTGAAGCGTTAATATTATTATGTTGTCGTATGAATAAGAGAGATAATTTTAGCATTATTGGGGTAATTGCGTCAAACGTCTGACAATTCGACTTTTAGTTACGAACCTCTGGAGATAAAATCTTGTTAAAATGATAATTTATTCGATTAAAATAAAATGTGCTGCACACCAAACATGTGTTGCAGCATAGGGCAATTTCAAATGCACAGAATTTTTAGATGACGAAATTCAGGAAACCTTCAGCTTCAGCGAGCTTTATCTGTGAGCACCTTTTTTTGTCAAGGAGGTCGTTTTATTCCAGATTCCAGATGGTGAAGAATGTGGCTATAAATACACGTGCCTCCTTTCTTCCAACTTACTCTCCTATTTTATGCTTGGAAATATTAATCAATTAATTGTTATGATAAGCAGAAATTGTTGGACAATGTATACCTATACTTCCACTTCTCCTCTACGTGTTACCTATAGTATTAAGACACCTTCAGAACTTCCGCTTTGTAATTCTAATGTAAATTTCTAAAAGAATTAATTTGAAGCGCGCGCACTGGGCTAAAGGTCACAAAAAGCAGTAACCTTCCTGAATTTTGCAGATGAGTTTTGGTATCTTTATTGAAATAGCAGACTATAACAATAAGTAAAGCTGAAGCCTATTAATTGCTTTAATTTCAAAGGTAAAAATTAACAACTAGGTAGGTCGTTTGTCATTCACCTAGGCTTGCTACTCTAGATAGTTTATAATCTATTAATAATTTGCTGTAAAAAGGAAAGATTGGGATCGGTTGGGATTAAATTGTAATTAATAAATATCCTTTTAATTTGAAGTCATTATCCAGCATTTTTTAACAGAATCTAATTCACTTGTTTACTACATAAGCAATGATGACGTGACCTTCACTTATCTCAATGCAATATCATTCTATTTTTTATGTTTGTTGAGAATTCAAATTCAAACCAACTTACTTCTTTCTTATTATGATGATAATTAACTAAAAATGGCAAAATATAACGATTAGGTTTTGCGCACTAAAATGATCTGCGATCTGCTTAAGCACAGTTTGTTCAATTAAAAGTTTACTTCATTCATAAAATAGGAATTGATCATATCATGATCATTCATCATTCAAGATTTAACGTAGGAGGCAATAGCATGATGGAAAGGAAACAATTCCATACAAGAAACAAGTAACCACGCACAGCTATTTTATCGTCACAATTAAACCCGAGATTCAGGAGGGTATCAAACTGCATGACTATGGCGTGGCGTGGCAGGTGGCAACTGGCAAGTGGCAGAAGCTATTTACGCATGACAGTGACATTAAAATCATGAATTCCAGACGAAGCGGCAGAGAAAACATGAACTTCTTGAATTCTCCAAAATAGCATTCAAAGTAAGTATTTTCATTTCCTAACCCCTAATATGTCAAAACAACATTTTTCAATATTTTTACTTTTTACTCATTATTTTTTAAGTCAGACAATTCCACAATTGAATATATACGCATTAGTTTGTCGCATCGCATCATAATTTAAACTATTTCGTAATACATGAACCAACTTTCCCGTTTTAAATGCTTTTGAATTGTTAATTTAAAACTAATTTTAGTTCTAAATATCATTTATTTTTAGCTACTTATTGCGTCAGTAAAATATAATTCAAACGCAAACCCGCACACGCAGTCTTGTTTTGATTGATTGTTAGAATTTTGTTTATGAGAAACTAGAAAATGTAATTTCGATCTAGACGAAATTTCACAGTAATTAATGATCGTAATCGTGATCCAGAAGCCAATATACATACAACAGGTGGAATTAAACCAAATTTTTATTCCTTTATTTACAGCATTATTACAGTAATTAAATTCACCTTCAGCAGAGAACGAATTTCGTGACTTATTTACTTACATAGAACTTTATCTACAGACTTTACTTTATGACAATTAGCTTTTGCTATTGCTTGGTTTGGATTGTTCATGTTTCCCTCGAACAATAGACTAAATGCTCAAAATAATTTCTTAAATAAAAGAAGAAGCAATGATGCTATTACTTTTGACTTCCTTTTGGGTATTTTTAATGATATATCTACTATTGCTCACACCAACCTATCCAATAATGCAATCAAGTAAGCTAGCTATACATAATAACCTTTGGATAATAAAAACTCTATTTAATTAAATCTTTTACGTAAATATTGATGGCATACGGATATAGGTACAGTTACAAGATTATTAATAGCCGTTTCNTAAATATTGATGGCATACGGATATAGGTACAGTTACAAGATTATTAATAGCCGTTTCTGATTCTTAATTGTTTTCATATATATTATGTACTATGCTAGCATACCACCCCCGCGTCCAGCCAATCACACCCAAATGCAAAAACTTGCGATCAATCGAATTCGTCCTCCAGCCAGAACAAAGTTACGTTGTCAATGCAAGCTGTGGCATTTATACATTCAGCACGGTGCCTCATCCCAACATAAAATGCAGGTAATATTATGCAAGAGTAGGTATCATGTTGCACAAGACATAAACTCTCTCAACTCATCATCTTTAGATTCTAGAATTCTAGCTATATAACCTTTTTGTCTACAGATATTTTGTTTTGTCTTTACAATGTCATATGCGCAGTCAAGTGTCTAACGTTTCCTGCAAACAACAACAAGCAAACATTAACCTTAAACAATAACGCTAGCACTCATCTCATTACAATGATTGATTAATAATTTGCTTGCTGATGATAATTATGAATCATAAGAAGTATTCATAAGATGCTGAAAAATAAGTCTTTTTCAGTGACGTTCTTGAAAAATACTAAGAATGTTTGAAGGATCGCGTGCAACAATGCAATTTGCAAAGTTTCTTGTTCTTGCTTCTTAAAACCGACTGTCTAAAGAACTGAAGAGCAGTAGTGGGGAAAGGGAAATGAATGTGAGCACATTTATTTGCTTTTTGGTTGCAGATTTGCCATTTTCATCCATTAGAAATTCAAATTTGTAAGGCAAAAGGATACACGTAATAAATCTTGAGCTGCTTTTAATTAATTAACCTTAGAAAAGTATAGCCTACCACCACTTACTTACGCAAAGGTAAAAGAATCCTACAGCACAAATTCTAATTGGCCATTGGTCAGTTGCAATAGACTAAATTAAATTCAAGTTCACCCTTCAGCAGATGGCTTTAAAAAGTTA